>JAQRGC011536282.1:0-16192 GCA_028659135.1 Plantago lanceolata | reverse complement strand
TTAATCCCACCTAGCAAAAGTTCAAACATTGGTTATAATTAAAAGCACATCACTTCATATAGTAGAGCGTATCTAGAATAAAAAGAATATCACACGATATATAATTCAATACATTCACAATTATAAATGAATTCTATACAATACTAAATGTAGTTTATCTCTTGGGCGTATAGTATATCAATACTCTCTCTAAAGTGACTTTTATAGCCACATATTAATGGAATACAATATATCATATAGTTTTTCAACGGTATTTAAAATATCAACACTATATAAAGTATACATGTGATATCTAGTCAAATTATTTGTACAAGCAGCTATTGTTACATGTCTCAATTATTTTCAACTCAAATTTCATTTGGATTTCAGGTTAAATTTAATTCGGGTTACTTCGGATCGGGTGTATTCAGGTAAAATTTAATTCGGATCGGATAATTCGAGTCAAAATTAATTCGGATAATTTCGGATCAAATGTTTTTCGAGTCAATTTCAGTCTGGTGTTTTCGATCAGATTTCAAATCAAAGTTTGGATATTTAACCGGAATATTTCGGGTGAGACTTCGAATTTCGAATTCGGATTAATTTTACAATGTCTACCCTCGAGTGAGAAACTAAATAAAACTAAAAATAAAAACAACCTCTTTAGTTGTAATTGATCGAAATCTTACCATCATAATAATTCACGAGCCCATTAACATGAAGTGACCAAGACCATGGTCCCAATTCCCAAATTGGTCCAATTATCGGCCTATCCGTGTAATGTGTGTCCGGCCCATAATTTTCTCACGACCGGTCAAGAGAAAATGAGTTTCTTTAAAAAAGAGGACCACTTTTACAAAAACATTTCAAAAAAAAGGCATAGCCTCTTTGTGAAAAAAAATGAGACTTTTTAGAGGGTCAAAATGACATATTAACCTTTCATTCAACCAAAACCCTCACCCACAACTAACATTTTTGTATATTGTGTATAATATAATTATGTTTAATTATATTAAACATAATTAAACTACGAAACGGGTTGTAAAGAATGAAATTGTGCAGTTGACATCAGATGAGGGGGTTGTGGTCGATAGTCGAGATGCGATGGGAAAGCTTGTTACGCAGTATTTCAGTACCATTTTTCAGTCCAGGCGTCCATCAGAGGAAGAGATAGATGATGTAGTTGGAACTTTGAATGTGAAAGTTGATGATCAGATGAACCAGGAACTGGATCGTCTATACACTGCAGATGAGGTAAAAAGCTTCTCTTTTTGCTATGTATCCTTTAAAATCCCACGGCCCCGATGGCATGTCTGCTTTATTTTACCAAAATTTTTGGAATATTGTGGATAAAAATGTCACTGATTTTGTGTTGAGTTTATTGAATAACCATGTGATGAATCGCAAAACTTAATTATACTCATAAAGTCCTAATTTCTAGTGTCAAGCACCAGAATCTGTCAAACACTTTCGTCCAACTAGTCTCAGTAATGTGATTTTAAAATTGCCTCCAAAGCCACAACTACTCGCCTTCGTCCTTTTATGAATACTATCATTGTTGAGACCCAGTCTGCTTTTGTTCCTAATCGCCTTATTACGGATAATGTTTTAGTAGCTTATGAGGTTAACCATTTTCTAAAACATAAAACTAAAGGGAAAGAGGCCTTTATGGCTTTAAAACTAGACATGAGCAAAGCCTATGATCGGGTTGAATGGAGGTTCCTTGAGCGAGTGTTGAACAAGTTAGGTTTCTCTGATAGATTTGTTCATTTAATAATGTTGTGTGTGTAGTCAGTCTCTTATTATGTGTTTTTTAATGGTGTACCACTTGAGTCCTTTCATCCGGAGAGGGGGATTCGTCAGGGTGATCCCCTTTCTCCTTATTTGTTCTTGTTTTGTACTGAGGTGTTTAGTAGTTTATTACGTGATGCATAGGAGAGGGAGGTGTTGAGAGGAGTTATTGTAGCCCCCTCACCACCAAGGATCTCTCACCTTCTCTTTGCTGATGATACGCTACTTTTTTGTGATGCTTCTGTTGATTCAGCTTTGGAAATTTCCTCTATCCTTCATCGATACAGTTTGGCGTCCGGTCAGGAAATTAATTTGGAAAAATCAACGGTCGTGTTTAGCAAGAATATATATAGGGAGGGATAGAATTGATGAAGTAAGAGATATTCTGCCAGTTCGTGTTGTTGAGAAACATGTAAAGTACCTAGTGATTCCTACTGAAATGGGTCGTTCTAAGAGGGAAGTGTTTGATTGGCTTAGGGAGAGGGTTTGGAGTAAGTTAGATAATTACGGGAGTAAATTGCTTTCTAGTGTTGGTAAGGAGGTCTTGATAAAGTCAGTGATCCAAGCGATTCCGGTGTATTTGATGGGGGTGCTTTAAACTTCCTAATTACCTTTTAGATGAGATTGAGTCCTTGATTGCTCGGTTTTGGTGAGGTAGTGGGAATAAGAAGAAGATTCATTGGATTAGTTGGGACAAGTTGTGCAACAGTAAGAAGGAGGGGGTTTGGGTTTTCGTGACTTGCGTTTGTTTAATACTGTTATGTTAGGGAAGCAAGTGTGACGTATGATTCAGTTCCCAGATTCTTAACTCAATCGTGTGTTTAAGGCTAAATACTTTCCATGCCATTCTGTGTTAGAAGCTCCTTATAGATCTAACGCGTCGTTTACTTGAAAAAGCATTTGGGGGGCCTTTAATCTAGTCCGTCAGGGGATTAGGTGGAGAATTTGGAATGGTAAGTCAGTGGATATTTGGAAAGATAACTGGCTGCCTAGGGATTTTAGGATGAAACCTATTACTCCAGATCTGACGGCTTTGGGGTATACGGGTGTTTGGTTTTTGATGTCTCTTGATGGTGGATCTTGGGATGAAGACATTGTTAAAAGCTTGTTCTGGGAGGATGATTCCTCTTGTATCTTGCAAATTCCCCTCCCTACAATTGATGTCCCTGATCTTTGTGTTTGGCATTATTCCGATACTGGGCTTTATACTGTTCTATCGGCTTATCACTTGTGCAGAAAATTAAATGTCTTAGAGAAACATAGGAAGTCAGGTGGTTGTAGTTCGGTGCAGGCAGTTTCTGCTGACTGGATTTGGAACTTAATATTCCAAATAAAGTCAGAGTTTTTGCTTGGCGTCTGCTGAGGGACATTCTTCCCACTACTTCCAATCTCGTGCGTCGAAGAGTTCTTTCTGAATCTGTGTGTCATGTGTGTTTACATGGTTTTGAGTCTTTGTTTCATTTATTTGTTCAATGTCCTTTTGCACGATGTCTTTGGGCTGTTACTTCACTACCTATTGATGTTGTTCAGTTTCGAGTGCATTCTTTTCACTGTTGGTTTTCTGTTGTCTGTGATGTGCTGAGTCAGTCTGAGAAGGAATTTATGGACACTATATGCTGGTATATTTTGGTTTAATCGAAATAAGCATATGTTCATGAATCTGCAGGGCTTGATCCGGCTGAATGTGTGGTTATTGTACGTGAGTATGTGTCCCGGTTCCAGGAGGCAAAGCAGTTGCGTGCGTGGTGGGTAGCTTGCACAGTTGGGTTCCTCCTCGTGGTTTAAGTATCAAGTTCAACTTTGATGCTTCGATCAAGGGCGGAATGGGGGGATGTTCTGTTTTGGGCTAGGAGCTTTGTCAGCCATATACAGCAACCGGAAATTGCTGAAGCTCTCGCTTTACGTTGGGCTGTGGTTTTGGCTCGGAAGTTGCAGTTTTCTGATGTAATTTTCGAAGGTGATTGTAGCAGAATTATCTCGCAAGTTAAGGCAATTTCTGAGCACATTGACGGGACTGATGCATGCTTTTCTCCAGCTGGGAGTGTCATCCAGGAGTTATTAGTTTTGTCTGCTGTTTTTTCTCTGGCGCGAATTTTCTTAGAGAAAATCCCAACTGCCAATTTGCCACGATCTGGGCCCAATCTAAGGTTGTTAATTTCGATAAATGCATACCGAACTGCGTCGAAAATAATTAAAAAGAATAAATTATTATACATGCACTTTACGAATTGAAAACTAAATCACGTATACATTTCAGTTCGGTGAAAGCTAATAAGCGCGCAAATTCACAATAATTCTTGTAAAAGAAAGGGAAGTAGTAAAAAGTGAAAGACAAAAATACTTAAGGATGTGATATAATTATTTGGGGTTGATTCTCTCTACTTTCATTTCAACACAGACTTATTTGCTATCTTTTGTAATTTTCAAAGGAAATTATAGGTCTAAGTCATCATGAATCTTTTTACGTTCGTGCATTTGTGGATCCTACTTTCATGATCAACTAAAAGTCTAACTAAAACATAATCCGCTTAACCTCTAAAGCTAACTAACTGAAATCACTTGAAGAATCGAACAATAACCTCTTAGTTATGGTGCATTTCATCTAACAATCGACTAAATTATGCTACAAACACTTTGATGTTGGTACCGGCCTCGAACAATGTTATGTCGATTTAAATCAGGAGTTGACACATAGGGGTGAATCGGAACATCTAATGTGATTTTTTAAGTTTTAATCTCTTTACAATATGATATTCACCTCTTTTAAATTCGATTTTAGAGTCTGACCTTGTAAATAACTGACCTTGTGAGTTGTGAATAACTATAGCACAATAATTTTTCTCAATGATCCAACACCATATTATAATTGTCTATCATCAAAGTTCAATTAAGTACGATATTTAAATATCAAACCAGAGAGACTTTAAGAATGTATTCGAGACCAACAAATTGATGGTGGACATGAACCTTTAACGTGTGATATTTTGGCTTGCAATAAGGCCTTTCTTAATAAACTAGCGGTTGAGGAGGAGGACGGAGCGGTTAATTTGGGTAAAGAGTTGGGCCTTCTTGATGGGGAAGATTGTGAAAGGGCGGAGGAAGTGCTTAAGTCTTGGGACTTAAGGGACCAAGCTCTTGGGAGGGAAGTGGCTTTAGACATGGGTCTTGGGGACTTTGGTTGTGGATTATGAAGATATTAAGCTTCAATGTAAGAGGTCTAGGAGGGGTGGTAAAGAAAAGAGAGGTAAATAGATTGCTTGTTAAGGAAAAGGCGAATTTTGTGTGCTTGCAAGAAACCAAAAAAGTTTCGTTCTCCTTACGAGAAGTGGAATCACTTTGGGGTGGTCCAAATGTGGATTGGGTGTGTAGAGGAGCTATCGGAGCATCCGGAGGGCTCCTTTGTATGTGGGATAAGAATGTCTTTGTGGTTGAATCCTTTTGGGATGAGGAAGGAGCTTTGGGAGTTGTTGGAAAGTGGAATGGGTCTCTTGTGAATGTGGTTAATATCTATGCGCCTTGTGATGTAAGAAAGAGAGAGACGCTTTGGGTTGCTCTTCTAGGGAGAATGGGGGATATCAAGGAGGATCTTTGGTGTGTTTGTGGTGACTTTAACGAAATTAGGTTTCCTAGTGAAAGAAAAGGGAAAAGAAGGGAGGAAGAACGTAGAGGCTCTAAAGCGTTCAATGACTTTATTGAAAGAGGGGAACTTGTAGATATCCCTTTGGGAAGAAGAAAGTTCACTTGGTATAGGGCGAACGGTTCGTGTTGTAGCCGCCTTGACCGCTTTCTACTTTCTAGTAGTTGGCTTGAGAAGTGGCCGTCTCTCATTCAAGTGGGTCTTAAAAGGAGAGTCTCGGACCACGTTGCTATCCTTCTCAAGGAGGATGGGAGAGATTGGGGACCTAAACCCTTCCGTTTCATCAATAGTTGGGCGAAGTGTGACAAGTTTAGGAAGTTGGTGAAGGACACTTGGGAGGAAGAGGGTGTAAAGGGGTGGAGGAGCTTTGTGGTGAAGGAAAAATTGAAAAAGGTGAAAACAAGAGTGAAGGCTTGGCATGCTAAAGAATTTGGGGAAGTTGATGGAAAAATTGAAGCTTTGGAGAATACGCTAGAAGGTTTGGACTTTCGTTGTGAGGAAAGCGGAAGCTTGTCCCCATTGGTGGGTAGAGGATCTTCGGGGCTTGTAAGGGGATCCTTGAGCCAAAGGAGAAGAGAAGCTTCTTTCGAGCTTGAAAGGCTTTTAATGTTTAAAGAATCACTTAGATGCCAACAAGCGAAAAGGAAATGGATTAAGGAAGGGGACGCCAACTCCAAATTCTTCCATGGAGCGGTAGCTAGAAGAGGGAGGGTCAAATGTTTGAGGGGGATACGGGTGGAAGGGAGATGGCTTGAAGAGGTGGAAGAGGTGAAGAAGGGAGTGGTGGAGTTCTTTGAAAAACACTTTCAAAAAAGAATTGGTAGTCCTTTCAAAGTTAGAGGAATTCATGGACGGTCTCTTTCGTTGGGCTCCATCTCGTTGCTAGAAAAACATTTTGAGGAGGTGGAAATCAAGGAGGCGGTGTGGGATTGTGGGAATGACAAAAGTCCGGGCCCGGATGGGTTCGGAGGGGTTTTCTTCAAATCAATGTGGGAGGTGGTGAAAGGTGACTTGATGATCTTGTTCAATGAATTCCATTCAAATGGAAAGCTTTGCAAAGGTACGAATAGTACTTTTATCACTCTTATCCCCAAGATCCCTAATCCTTTGAGTTTGGGGGAGTATAGACCCATTTCTCTTGTTGGGAGTGTGTATAAAGTTGTGTCAAAAGTTCTTGCTAAGAGGTTGAGCAAGGTTATGGAGGAGGTTATTGATGTCAATCAATCGGCTTTTGTGGGCAATCGAAATATTCTTGATGGTATTGTCATTGCTAATGAAGTCATAGATGAGGCCAAGAAGAAAAAAAAGGCAATTTTCCTTTTCAAGATCGACTTTGAGAAGGCCTACGACTCCGTGGATTGGGAGTCTCTTTTCCACATGATGGAGGTGTTGGGTTTTGGGACTAGGTGGATAATTTGGATGAGGGAGTGTGTTACAACGGTATCTACCTCAATCCTTGTCAATGGAAGTCCAACGAGAGAGTTTTCGTTCCAAAGAGGATTGAGACAAGGGGACCCCCTCTCCCCGTTCCTCTTCCTTATCATGGCGGAATGTTTGAGTAGGATGCTTGGGAGAGCTTGTGAGTCGGGGAAGTTGAAACCGGTATTAGTGGGTTCGGAAAAGGTCCCTATTTCGCATCTCCAATTTGCGGATGACTCCTTGATTTTTGGAGAGGCCTCTTTTGAAAACATTAAAGTGGTGAAAGGTGTGTTGAGGCTTTTTGAGCTAGTGTCGGGTCTTAAGATCAACTTCATGAAAAGCACCCTTATGGGAGTTGGAGTGGAGGAAGACGATCTAAGATCGTGGGCGAATCATCTCAAGTGCGGGATTGGAGATCTCCCTTTTTCCTATTTGGGGTTGCCGGTGGGAGGGGTGGCTAGAGAGAAAAAGCTTTGGAAAGGGGTAAAGGAAAGCTTTGTGAGAAGACTTGGATTGTGGGAGAATAAGTTCCTTTCGTTGGGGGGGAGATTGGTCCTTGTAAACTCGGTCCTTAGTGCTCTCCCAATCTACTTCCTCTCTTTCTACAAACTACCGATTGGAATTGGGAAGGGTTTGATGAGTGCTCAACGAAACTTTCTTTGGGGAGGGGATGTTGGCATGGAGACAAGAAAGATATCTTGGGTGGCTTGGGATAAAGTGTGTAATCCTAAGGAGAAGGGGGGCCTTGGGGTTAAGAACCTCCATATTTTCAATTTGGCACTTCTAGGTAGATGGGTGTGGAGAATTTTGGAGGGAGGTGATGAACTTTGGCTCAAGGTGATTGAATCTAAGTATGGAGATTGGAGGTCTAATGTGGAGGACTTCAAAGATGGAAAAAGAAGGACTAAAAGATGGTCGGAGTGGTGGAGAAATATTGTTTCAATTGGAGCAAGTGAGTGGTTCCTCACTAGTTGCAAAAGAAAGGTGGGGGATGGAGAGGATACGAGCTTTTGGGAAGATAGATGGGGGGAAAGAGGTGTCCGGCTAAAAGACTCTTTTCCAAGATTATTCTCGTTGGAGGTATCCAAAGATTGTAAAGTGAATGAAAGGATCTTGGTTGAAGGGGAGGTTTCTTTGTTCGAGGGAAGTTGGAGAAGAGAGCTCTTTGAGTGGGAGAAGGAAGAGGAAAGAAGACTCAAGGAAGAGGTCGAAAGAACGAGGCTAAGGGAGAGTTCCAAGGACATTTGGTGGTGGGGTGATGAGAAGGAGGGCCACTACACGACAAGTGGGGGATATAGAAACCTTAACACGAATGAAGGAGTCCTCGAAATAGCTAGATGGTCTAAAGAGATTTGGTCAAAGTTGGTACCGTCAAAGGTGAATGCGTTTATTTGGAAAGCAATTCAAGACCGCATACCCTCGAAGTTGAATCTTAGAAGAAGGGGGATATTCATTAGCGAAACGGAAATCTTGTGCAAGGGTTGTGGAGTAGAAGAGGAATCTACGTGGCACCTACTTAGGGATTGCACTTTTGCTAGCAAGGTGTGGGAGTTAGTGGGGAATTGGATCCAAGGGAGTTGCCTAAAGGAACCGGACTTGATCTCATGCCTTGAAGGGTTTGTAAAAGAAGCACCGACCGGGAAGAAGAGAATTTGGCAAATATTTTGGCATAGCACTATTTGGAACCTTTGGCTTGCTAGGAACAATCTTCATTTCAAAGGCGAGCCCTTATCTCCTTGGTTGGTGGTAGAAAAAATAAAAATGAATTGTTGGTGGTGGCTAAAAGGCAAGGGTGTGTTGAAGGATCATGTGGGGTTGAGTGATTGGGTCTTGGAGCCACGGAGTTGCCTTAATTTGGTGACAAGTTGAAGACTTGAGTTTGTGGGGGTGGCACCGTGGCTATACTCGTGGTAGATTGTTTTTTGATTCTTGACTAACGGCTAACATTTGCTCTTGGTGACTTGTGTAGGTGGTCTTATATGGTATGCGGACGAGGTTTTTAAGTGAAGGAGCTTCGATGGTTACCTCGGGAAGCTTTCTAATATCTTTTTCTTGTCTTGGCTTTTAGGTACCATGAGCTTGTTGGCACCTCATTGTTCTCTTGTTGATGGGGCTTTAAATTTCTTGCCACTTGCGGGTTGTGTGAACTTAGGCGGAGGGATAGGGTAACATAAGTCGTAGTCATCCCGCATTAATAAGGAAGGATCTTGGCGTTTGATGAAGCTTCGGATGTTCCTATCTTAAAGTTGCTCAATCTAAGTTCACCTTCCGGCATAGGGTGGAGGAGCGTGATCACTTGAAACAAGTGAGGTGTGTGTTGTTGCCGTTCGGTCGTTGATTATGTAATCGTATTTGGGGTGTACTTTTTATTCGGATGAAGTGATCGGTTGCATTGAGATATTTCAAGTGCGTGCAAGGTTCGGTTGAAACAGGGGAAGTACAGGGGAGTTTTGAGCGAGTGGAATTTGGCGACTCTGTTTCTCCAGAAACAGAGGAGAGCCCCAGTCTGTTGGTTTGGGTTGATTTGGGAAGCAATGGCAATTCTGTAAATTGGACGAACAGGCAGGCCATTTGTTTGGCTAGTGGAGGGTGAACACATTAATTGTTTCTGGGCCACCTTTTTACTCCTTCTTGGGCCGGTTCCTGTTTGTACAATTGGACTACTCTGCTGAGCCTGCGTGACCGATTATTGCAGCCCCTCGTGTGTGTCGCTGTGGGTTTATTTGTGTTCGGGTGTGTTCGGGTTTTTTTAGGTGACTTGACTTGGCTTACGGGAAAAGGCTTGGGGTGAACGTGGGCCCTCGGATTTTCTCGTAAGTGGAAGTCTCGTTTCCTTCAAATTAGTTTTGTTGGTTCCTACTTTGTATAGGTATTTGTATGAATTTGAGCATTTCTTATGCTCCGTTTAATTCGAATTTTATTTGGCCGTTTCAAAAAAAAAAGAATGTATTTTCATGACTCAGAGCCGTAACGGTAAGGACCAGACCAGAAAATTTTGTTTTAAAAGTTCAATTAAATAAACAACACACGCGGTGACGTGCACGTGTGAGGGCTTGTTTCTGCATACAAAACCGAAACTGTTTTTACTTTCATCAAAAAGTAAAACTAATAATTTACCTAACGAGATCCACAATCGGACGCATTCTATGTGCGAAATCAAATCTGGATCTTTTCTTCGGTATTGAAGGGAAAAATATACATTGGGCGGGAGATGGATTCGTTTTGCCCCATAAAGTGTGCTTGGTTGCGTATGTTTGTTACGAGTTTTGTTAGTTGTGTGTACACGTGTTCTCGTACGGAATGCTATTAGGTTTAAACGGTTTTATAATTTTATTTAGGATGATGAATTATTCTTCATATACGAGTAATTTACGAGACAAGAAGAACGTTTATACTATAAATATAACACAAATTTGATTCCTATCCTACGAAGTAGTACGTAGTTTAAAATAAACTTATAATGGTCGATAGGATATTAACTAGAGACACGTACTTAAATGTTCCATGAATCGAACATGACTCATAACTCGTAAGTGTTATTATCATGATAGAAGATATAGTTTGACACGTTATTTCCATTTAAACCCAGAAAAATCCGAATGAAGAGGACAGATTGTGAAGTTGTTAGCCATACTGAAGCAGCAGCAGAACGATAAATGGAAAGATATGATATATGCTAAAGTCTCAGAAAATAAAAGGAAATACGAGTAAAGAAATGGTCAAAAGATTCACTGATAACAGTAAATATTTTGTTTGAAGTAAACATAACAACATGCTCACACAATGCTAAAAATACCACACGTATTTGTTTTATTTTCATCATCACTTGTATAACACTGTCCTCAAATAATTCCAATTGAGTCAAACACAAGAACACACTTCATCCTCATACCCGGCCCGCAAGTTCAACACGACAAATATAGAATTTATCAGATTGTGTTTTAACTTTAACACACATGTATTTTGAGTCTTAATATGTCGTGTTGTTACGTTTTAACTTGACTTTTACAAACTATTACGTTGATCTATCACCGAAAGATAGTGGATGTAGATTTTGAACGGTAACTATCGCACATCATGTAGTTTTCGAAAGTTTTACTAGGGGTTTTAATTTCGATTAATGTATATACCGAATTGTTATCGGAAATAATTAAAAAGAATAAATTATTATACTCTTTACGAATTGAAAACTAAATCACGTATACATTTTAACTCGAAAGTTAACACTGTTCAAGCCTACCTACTAGTACTCGTAATCCTAATCAACTAGCCTGACAGACAGACATGCAACAGACATAGTAAACACTAAACGGACAATGGAGAGAAGTATAATCTCCAAAAATAGAGCAATGGTCCGTCAACGGAACAATCAGTGAAACCATAACACTAAAAGAATTCTAATTTTCAATATTGGATGAAGGATCATACATAAACTTTAGCTTTAATTAACTTACACAAGACATGCATGTTTTTAAAATTTCAAATTTGTATCCGAAAATTTTACAAAAACACAATTTGCTTAAGAAATCAAATGGAAAACCATATCATATTTTATCGGTTCGATTTTTTGGTATTTTGATATTATGTTAACACCTTTACACATCCTTACCATACTTAAAATACAAGTTACATTAAAGAAAACAAAGGATCAATGGTCTTTCTTTGAAAAAGAAAATGGAAAAATAATTGACATGTGATATAGACAGAGTATAGTAGCATACTCATGTCAAGGTCAAATGACCAATTAAAATCAAATACACCTTAGAAAAGAAAGATTTTGGCTACTGCACTTTCATTATGCACAAAATTTCACTTATTTGGTTGGTTTTTTTAGCTCTGGTTTGGACTTTGGACACTCCCCGTTTTGCTCCTATTTGTAAATTTCGAGTTCTTTTGTAACGTTTCGAATACCATACACTTAACAACACTCGACAACTTCTATATATATTGGCCTGGTCTTGTGACTTGTTACCAACACTTACCACACACTACCAATTACTCTCTCTATCTCTCTCCCTATTTTTACTTTAACCAACTCCAATACTCCATCCATGGCTGACAAAATATATTTAGCTTGGAAAGCAGCTCAAGAGAAGTCCGACACCTTTTCCGGCACGCCAAAAGAGGCCGATAAGGTTGATTCGGACCTTAAAAAAAGCATCGGAGACGTTTCAAGCTTGGGATCGGAGATCAACGTTACAACATTGGAGGGCTTGGAGGCTGTCTACGCTTACAAGAAGAAATACGGAGTGGATGCCGCCTTCAAAGTGATCGTGCCTGCCGGGACAAAAAACCGAAATGTTATTCTGGGTCGTGCTGGGGAGTGGGGTATAGCCACTAGCTAGAGCTCGTTTTAAGTGTTCATGTTATGTTGGTGCTAATTAAGATGTCTTTTAAGCTAAATGTGTTGCGTATTTTGTTGTCGGTAGTTAAATGTTTTAAGTTAAATGTGTCGTATTTTGATCAATCGGTGCTCTGGAGATCGAATGTTTAGTGCATGAAGATCTCTCAGCAGGCGGTCAGGCATCATAATTGAATCGTATTATGATTTATTAGCTATATATGTTGCGTACTAGTATGATTTATCTACCTCTTCATTTGTAATTAATTGAATCTTAATATGAAATGGAAATTATTATGTTATCTTCCTTTTATTTCGTATGAATTATTGATGATTTTTCATACAAATATATAATTTCGTGTCAATTTGTATGTTGTAATGGACTATGGTCTATGAGATGTCTACTACAGTAACTACTAATGGAAAAGTAAAAAAGAAATAACTACATCTGGTTGATCGCGTTTTCTCTACTGTTTTCCCCTGTTTTCGCAAAGTTGAGTCACGAAATCAACACGCTCCGTCGGAGTACTGGTCTCAATGGCTTAAATTCGGAGATGTTAACTCGAAATACTTCCATGCGGGTGCGGCCTCTTCTTCTCAACGCCGTAGAAACTTTATCCACTCTATTCAAGACGCGGAAGGAACCTGGATCACTAATCAAACTGATCTTCTAGACTCTTTCTTTCTCTTCTTTTCGAATCAGTCCCTCACTCCGAGTTCCTTCACTGAACCATTTCAGGACCTTTCTACCCCTTCCTTGTCAGAACCTCAGTTTTAACTACCATTTCAGGACCATTTTTAACAGCTTTAGATTCTCATGGAGGTATGGCACTTAAGCTCGACATTGAGAAGGCATATGATCGACTGGTGTGGCCATTTATTCGTCTAGCTTTGTCCAAATTCAATTTTCCACCTCCACTCATCCGACTGATAATGAGCTGTTTTAGCTCTTCTTCCTTTCGCGTTAAAGTTAACAACGGAGTTTCAAAGGTTTGGAAGCCGACCCGTGGAATACGCCAAGGCTGCCAGCTTTCGCCTTATATTTTTATTCTGTGTCAAGAACTTTTCGTTCTTAAATTAATGCATTTAGTCAATTCTAAGGCTCTCCCTGCTTTACGACTCTGCCGGAGCGGTCCTTCCTCATTTGCCGGTCGGTATTATTTCCCTTCCGCATATGGCTGCATCTTTCTAATTTGTGTTTTTGACATAATCAAATGGCAAACTACACGCTGCAGCAAAGAGCCGTGATACACTACTGGCCCCTACAAAGGTCGAAGCTTCACCAAAACCTAGAGAGTCCCTGAAGAACTGCACACCCTGATCAAGCGAAGCAAGCATACCCATGTTAATAGCCATTGCCCTCACCAGCACCTTTCCATAGTGATAA
Organism: Plantago lanceolata; assembly: GCA_028659135.1. NCBI lineage: Eukaryota > Viridiplantae > Streptophyta > Magnoliopsida > Lamiales > Plantaginaceae > Plantago > Plantago lanceolata. The sequence continues at coordinate 2,638 of JAQRGC011536282.1, read as the reverse complement.
AGCTCCTTCATCAGCACCAATACCGTACAGTGCCTGGATTAATGCATTACTATAATGACGCCTCTGGGCAGCAGGTAATGTTGCATTAGCTTGCATCCAAATGAGAGCCAAATCAGCTGGACTACCGACACATGCAACGATAGCTCCATCAGTCAATCCACACAACGCTTTCTGATATAGTGACAGGGGCTTCCCATCATTGGCTTCTAATGGTTTGTTTGTCAAGATCCTAAGCGACCCAAGCTTTTCGGTTGTATTTGTAGGTTGTTGTACAAGGCGCCAACGCCCTCGTTTTTAAGCATGGCCTTAGTCACATCCACAGCTGATCCCTGACCAAGCTGCATTCTGGCCTTGATCATGTCGATGGGTTGAATAATACACGTAGCGACTGCCATTGATCATACTACAAGCACTGCCATTGGCGAAGGGCTTCGCGGTTGGCCATACTCCAACAGACTTTGCTTTCTGTTCACCAATCAGAGAAACAAAGAGCGGAATTAAGTCCGCCAGTCTAAAACTAAGTCGCTTTGAAACTAACAAGCCTGAAACTCTAAAAATGTAACCAAGTTACGGGCCGGATATTTTCAGATTGACAATTTCGGTATCCTGATGCAATTTATATAGGACAGTTTATCTGAAAGATTACAAAGTTTCAGAGAAACTGTAGAAGGAAACTAGAAAGGTAACTAATCTAACTGCTATGTACTCTTTTCTATGCGTAAGGTACGAACGCAATCCCTATGTAATTGGGATTTTATTAAAAGCGCGTTTTCTACCTTTCGACTTCTTCCCTTCTTTTTTTCTCTTTTGTCCTTCATTTCTTCTTTATTTATATTGCTGTTTCTGGATTACACATAGCTTGATTAAGCTCTCGGTACGGAGTCACGTTACAAAGCTTCTTAAAGCTCTAATTTCCCCTCAAAACCGTCTGTGTGTTTTTGTGGCATGGAGATGATTTCGTGTGAGATGGAATTTGGACGTGAATAGGCCAGTGTATAAGCTAACCGTCCTCGAAGGCTCGGACTATATTTGTATATGGCGAATTCAGCGATTACGAGCATTTATGTATAGTGTTACTAGAATTGGAGCACCGGCTCAACGCGTTGTCCATGTTTGTGATAATGTACCGTGTCAGCGAGTTTGGTGCAAAAGCAAGCGACATAAAAATAGTATAAGGAAATAAATTCAACTTCTCAAGAAGAATATGGCACTCAAGTAATTTTGTAATAATTCATGGAAGCACCGAAACAAAGTTTTGACCAAGGTTGTTAGCAAAGGCAACCATATAATTAACTCTTTGGTTATCATACCCTAGTTCATAGGCCACTGCAAATACATGGCTCCATTTCAACCCAAAATCAGAGAGTTGTGCTTCTTATTAGATTGGGTTCCACCATATTAAGCCTTTTCGACCTTTAGCTAGCGAGACAAATTAAACCGATGTACTTCCTATTAGATCCATAACTAATATGATAAATCATTTTTTTTTCTATGTTACTACTATACCTAAGACCACCTTATGACTCCTCTAATATGATAAATCATGAACTGGCCTAAATGAACTATTGTGAACAAGCACATGTGTATTTCTTAAATATATGTTGATGACATTGTGTTTTGTGCTACTCACAAATCTCTAGTGGATAAGTTTGTAGATGCCATGAAGTCAACCTTTGAGATGAGCATGATTGGAGAGCTTACATATTTCCTTGGTTTACAAGTCAAACAGCAGTCAAATGGCATATTTCTAAATCAGTCCAAGTATGCTAAGAACCTCGTAAAACGATTTGGACTAGAAGGTGCAAAACCAATATGATAAATTATTTTTTTTTTTTTCTATGCTACTACTATACCTAAGATCACCTTATGACTCCCCTAATATGATAAATCATGAACTGGCCTGAATGAACAGTTATGATCAAGCAATTTAGAAACAGTATGATCATGTAGTATTGGCTAAACCAAAATTTAAATTTAAGGCTAAACCATGAGTTGAAAATTGGCTTTAAAAAAAATAGAATGCAAGTTTAATTTAAATCAATTACCATTACAATATGTTAAACTCATTTGTTGCGATCTTGTATACAGATGATGACAAACAGCGCAACAGATGAATTAAGCTTAAGAACTATTCTTAAGTCTATACCTATATTCGGTTTGAAACTAACCACGTCTGAAATTAATTTTGTAACGATGCAAATAAATACTTGTATCATTTTTCTTTTTTTTAAACTGCAATTTTTTAGTCCGATCTGGACCGGACTTTTGTTGATCCTTCAGGTTTTTAATTGGTACGGTCCGGATCGGATCAGAATCCGCGGAGATCAGAATTGCGAAGCCTAACTTACAAAACCAAACGACCCTCACGTAGGGATGGCAATTGGGCGGGGCGGGGTGGGCTTTGTCAGACCTAGGTGGGCCCGATATTTTTCGGCCCTAGACCTTTAGGCCCAAGTGGGGCACGGGCCGGGACCGTGGTGGCCCAACTTGGCTAGTTTTTTTTTTTTTTCCCTTTTTCTTGGTTTAATTAGTAACTTGTTTTAATAATATTCCGCGAAAATGATAATTAAGTTTACACCATATATAGTTAAAAATATTCATCAGTCGTGATAAGATTATGCTATAAACTACTAATTAC
>JAQRGC011531677.1:0-11950 GCA_028659135.1 Plantago lanceolata | reverse complement strand
ATTTATTTATATATTTGCCTTTTTAGTATTTCATTTGTTTTTAAGTCATTTTATAATTAGGCTTTTAATTTTTGTACAATTTCAACCGAATTTAAAAAAAAAAACATATGGCGACGGATAATAACCCGTCGCCACACCAGTAACTGGTCAATCAACTCTTTGACCGGCTCAACTGTTGCGACGGTTCACGAACCGTCGCCACATATAACGTCGCATGATCAACGCTACATCCGTTGCCAAATCCGTCGCTAAGTTGCGACGGATTATTTAACCGTCGCTATATCTTTAGCTACTCCCGGTTTAGAGACGGCCTAACTATCCGTCGCTAAATTGTATAGTGACGGTTCGGTACCTATATAGCGACGGATAAATCCGTCGCTATACAAGCGGATTCTTGTAGTGCTAGAAGAACTCTACGTAAGTAAGGAGATTTTCACCTGAGAAGTCGAAGTTTTCAAGAATCTGGTCTGCGTAGATGAACAGAAGATGGAGCAGAACTGGAGATGGAGCAGAACGGGAGAGTGAATTTTCTGGTTTCTGTTTTTGTGTTTTAGAATCTGTGTGATTCTGAATTTCTTATAATGCACAATGGCAGATTTGTAATAATAATGAATGGTAGTTTGTAAATAAGTGGACTCAATAAGGACATATTGGTACACACATATTACAATTCCCCTCCTCAAAAAACTTTCCTCTTAAATTCCAAGTTGGAGGAGGGGAATGTTTCCATCACATTTTACAAAGGAATGGAATTTCCTTCCTCAAAAAAAGTTTTTCGGTCTGACCGATTCCCTTAACCAATTCTCGTTTTCACTTTGCAACTAAACACAGGGAATTAGGCAAAGTTAACACAGTTTTACCCAAATCCCCTCCTTACAAAACACTGCCTAAGTCTTAAGGAACAAATTTTAAGGAGAAGTGAGATTTTTTTAATTTTCTTAATTAAATTACTTTTTCTTGCGCACTACTTTCAACTTTCAATCAATCAATACTCATATCATTTGTCCGAGGTGAATAATATGTTCGAGTCAATATTCCACCAAATATTTCTTTATGTCGATTGCCAGCTTAAAACAAATTTGATAAACCTTGTCGAGTGTAAGTTGACTCTACCATTCAATTCAATGAAAACTATCAATTTACTGGTCGAGTACTTCATATCCATGTAATATTTTGTTCAGTTCTCATAAGAATTTTTGAATTGACAATGAACTCAACTTATTAAATCTAAACTGAATTGAATTTGAACTTGATAAATGTGAACTGAATTGAGATGAAGTTATTCGAAATGTAAATTATAAATGAATAAACTTAAAATAAATTGGATTTGATAAATTGAATTAAATTTATAAACGTGAATCGAAATGAATATAATTTACGAACACATTTAAATTTGCTAAAGTCTCATAAAAGACTGACTTTCCTGATATATTAGGAAAGTCATCTTTTTATAACTAGTTCTATTGTCAGAAGTGGTTTTTAAATAAATCGAATTTCTGATTTATCAGCATTGAAATATATAGTCCCTAGAGTTTCTGAGGAGCTAAACCATGAACTGTGCTTACCTTACTCGGCTGATAAGGTAAAAAATTCTCTCTTTCAAATGTATCCTCTTAAATCTCCAGGTCCGGATGGGTTACCTGTTTTATTTTTTCAAAAGTACTGGTCTGTTGTTGGTTCTTCTATTACTAATTGTTGTATGAAAATTCTTAATAATGGTATTCTTGATAGAAAACTGAACTTTACTCATATCATCTTAATCCCTAAATGTCAGAATCCTGAGCTTATTACTCAATTCAGACCAATTAGTTTAAGTAATGTTGCTTTTAAAATCGCCTCTAAGTGCATTACTAACAGGTTGAAGCCTCATATGAATAGTCTTATTAGTGAAACCCAATCTGCTTTTATTCCTGGTAGACTAATTACTGATAATGTGCTAGTTTCTTATGAACTGAACCATTATCTTAAGAGGAAAACTAAAGGAAAAGACAGCTTTTTAGCCCTGAAATTGGACTTAAGTAAAGCTTATGACCGTGTAGAGTGGGTTTTTTTGGAGGCTTTGATGCTTAAAATTGGTTTTCATGATTCCTTTGTGCGTACAGTTCTGTTGTGTGTCAAGTCTATGTCCTATGCCTTGATCTTAAATGGTAATGAATCTGATTCTTTTACACCCTCTAGAGGGCTTCGGCAAGGTGACCCTCTATCTCCCTATCTATTTCTCTTTTGTACTGAGGCTCTTTGTGCTCTTTTTGCTGATGCCACCTTGCGGGGTTCTTTAAAGGGTGTAAAAGTTAGTCCTAGTGCCCCCGAGATCTCTCACCTCTTATTTGCTGATGATACCATGATTTTCTGCCAAGCCACTGTTCAGGCAGCTGAAACTATTAGAGATATTCTCCATGTTTATAGCCTTGGTTCGGGCCAGGTTATAAATTTGGAGAAATCCAATGTGGTTTTTAGTCGAAATACGGCTGACGAGATCATTGGCAATATTCAGAATATTCTCAATGTTCAAGTGGTCAGTAAACATGAAAAGTATCTTGGCCTCGCTACTACTATGGGTAGAAGCAAAAAAGAGGTGTTTGATTGGTTGAGGGAAAAAGTTTGGAAAAAGATTCAATCTTTTGATGGAAAATGTTTATCAAAGGCTGGAAAAGAAATTATGATTAATTCTGTGCTCCAAGCTATCCCAACTTACGTTATGAGTTGCTTTAAACTCCCTGATGGTTTATTGCATGATATTGAGTCTTTAATCTCTAATTACTGGTGGAGCAATGGGGGTAGCAATTCTTTGCATTGGTTAAAATGGGATACTCTTTGTCTTAGTAAGAGAGATGGGGGACTGGGATTCAGGGATCTTCGCGCTTTTAATAGAGCTCTGCTAGGTAAACAAATTTGGCGGATTTTTTATGAACCTAATTCTTTGCTTAGTAGAGTTTTTAAAGCTAAGTACTTTCCTAACTGTTCCATTTTTGAAGCGTCTCCTAAGTCCAATGCTTCGTATACTTGGAAGAGTATTCTTGGAGCACGGGACCTTGTTTACAAAGGAATTCGATGGAAAGTTGGTAATGGAAATAGTATTGATATTTGGAACGATAAATGGATTCCGGGGTGTCCTTCTTTTAAACCAAGAACTCCGGATCTTCTTCACGAAGGACCCTTGAGTGTTTCTTTCTTGATTCATCCCTCTTCTCATGCTTGGGATCATCCTATTCTTGACTTTTTATTTTGGCAGGAAGATGTGGAGGAAATTTTAAAGATCCCATTGTCTAATGTCTCTGATGCTGATGTACAGGTGTGGCATTATACAAAGTCTGGTGTTTACACAGTCAAATCAGCCTACAGATTGGCTATGGATTTGAGATCCCAGGAATCAGCCATGTTGGCAGGCTCTTCTTCTAGCCCTGTGCGTAAAGATTGGAATTTTCTGTGGAATTTGAGACTCCCGGGAAAGGTTAAAATCTTTCTTTGGCGAGTTCTACATTGTATCTTGCCTACTACTGCAGAGTTATATCGACGTCATATCTCCGATGAACAGGGCTGCCCTTTGTGCGATTCTGAGACTGAGAATATGTTTCATGCCTTGAGGGACTGTCCCTTTGCAAAGCAAGTATGGGCTTTGTCGCAATTGCCTTCAACTGCTATTTTCCTGACTTGTGGTACTACTTGGGAGTGGATTCTGGGAGTAAAGCTTCGCCTTGACTCTCAGGATTTCGAACTCTTTGTCGTAGTATGTTGGAGCCTTTGGTACAACCGTAACAAGCATCGCATGGAGGATTGGACAAGCTGCCCTGTAAAGACTATGGAGTTTGTCCACTCTTATGTCCAGTTCCAGCGCTGGAATATTAAACTGCCAGCAGGACAGGTGTTCGACCCTGAAGTTTCAGTTCTTGGACCTTGGCAAGCACCCCCAGTTGGAGTTATTAAAGTGAACTATGATGCGGCTGTTCCGTACTCAAATACTTGTGGGGGCATTGCGGCTGTTTGTCGTGACTCAGCTGGGATGATCTTGGCTTGGGCACGGCAGAAAATAGCTTCACGAATGGCTGTGGATGATGCAGAGTTGCTGGCTGCAAAACTTGGAATTGAGCTTGCAGCATCAATGGATTTTATGGATGTGATTCTGGAGGGCGATTCCTTGCATGTTGTAAAAGACATCAAAAGTTTCTCCAGGTCTTTGGCTACTAACAGCAATGTACTAGCTGCAGTCTGCGATGCCATGAGTCAGTTTTCAAGTGTCCAGGTACTTCATGTACGACGAGAAGCCAACCAGCTAGCGCACCTGCTATGTCATGATTTTGCCACAAATTCAAGGGGTTTTACTGAGTTGCCATTTTTTTATGTTGAGTCTAGCTAGTCCTTTTCTTTGTTTTTTCCAGTCTGGTAGTCTTCAGTTTGCTTTGTGTCAAGACTTCTTAGTTTGCTTTGTTTTTTGGTATCTTCTGCTGCGAACATTTCTTTGTGGAGGCTTGTACTCATTACTTTGAGCATGGCAGCTCTCTTTCTGATGATTTATATAAAAATCATGTTTGATTCTAAAAAAAAAAAAAAAACTTAATTTTTCTAATGTATTAAAAAAGTTAGTCTTTTATGAGACTTACTCTTTTAGAGTTATTCTTTTCCCAACAAATTACATGAATGAAAATGACCAAGTTCTGATATTTTTTGATAGCGACGAACTATACATAGTTCTCCTTCTTCTTCTCCTTCTCCTTCTCCTGTTTGGTCCAACCAAAGCTTAAACAGACTGCAATTATGCATAACAGCAGCTCTTGTTCGATCCTCTCTCGCCCCTCAACTTCTTCCTCCCTCTTCCTCTCAAGCTTATCTCCATTCCCCTCTTTCTCGCCCAAGCAACCCGACCTTTCATTTTCTAATAAATTGCGCTTCACTTCTTCCAATACAAACCTACCTTATCGCCCCTTAAACCTTCGATGCACAGGTAATCAATTCTTCACTTATATCTGCTCGTCGTTTCACTTCTGGGATAACTGGCCTATGTGTAACATTTTCCTGTCAGTAATTACTTGTACTAATTCTTGTGGGAAGTAACAAAGCTTAAAATCATTAGTTGTTGAGGATGTATTATTATCAATAGATTAGATGGAAATTGTAAGAGTTGTTATATTATGTAGTATCTTTTCGTTTTCGTTTCGAGCATGGTAGGACTAATGATTGTCTATTGATGATGAATTGATGAGTTTATCACTTTATCTGTAGTTTGATAAAGTTTTCTTGCGCATTACATGTCATTCTATCTTCGTTATCGGTACAAAATTGTGTACTAGAGTGGTTTTTGTCTCTTGGATTCTCCTCACTGGGGACTAGTTGAGATAGTGTCTGTATATATGTTAGCTATGTGAGACATTGAAATGTCAACATGGAAGAAAACGGGGATGCTTTGTAGACGATTTGTCTCTCTTAACTGCCTACTTTGGATTCTCTGATGCTATATGTTTCTTGCAATTTCAGCTACTGAAGAAGCTGTTCAAACCAGTCCATCTGCTACTAGATTTATTGAGACTGGTTATGTTTTTGGTGTTCATGGGTTCCAAGGAGAGGTTCGTGTCAAGAGTAATACAGATTTCCCTGAGCTTCGGTTTTCGAAGGTAGAATAGCACCAAGAAAACTGTCATACTTATTAATCATCATTGTCTAATAGATAGATATAAGTGATGAAAAGTAATGCTTGAAGTAAGGGGGGAAAAATGAAATTTGCCTAAATGCTTGACGTGTCTCTCTAGCCAGGAATAAGATGGTTGAAGCAGCAGATTTCAGGAGTTGATAACCTTCAAGAAATTGAACTGGAGGAAGGACGAGGGCACCCTGGTCAAAGTTGGCTTGTGAAATTCAGTGGCATCGACAGCGCAGAACAGGTTGCTCAAAAGTAGTTCATTCTTCTGAATATGATGTCAATGTACAAAAACATGGCATTGGTTAAATGTGAGCTTTTGTTGTCCAGGCGCGGAAACTTGTAGGATCAGTTATATTGGTGAAAGATGAAGATAGACCTGACCTAGAGGAAGACGAGTTCTATACTAATGACCTCATTGGAATGAAGGTTATTCTTAAGGTTTGTGCTTAAATTTTATCTTGTTTTAGCATGAAAAAATTATATAAATCCCATAAGGAGCAAGTGCCACTCTTGTTGTTCTGACTCTTGAACCTTATAAGAATGAATTTTTTCCCATTCATTCATGTTAGTGATTTGTTCTAGTTAAGTTTTAATTGAATAATTAGTTGGGCTTCTTCTTCTCCCTCCTGTAGACTGTTCATAATTACCCATTGGTAAATCTAAGTTTGTTCTGACCAATGGCATTTATTTTCCTTACTTGACTGTAATAGGCGTCTGGTGAACCAGTGGGGACTGTTGTCAGTGTTTTCAACAGTGGAGCAAGTGATCTTCTCCGGGTTAAGCTCAAATCATCCAAAACTACTAAACTTGACCAGACTGGTAACTTAGAAGAAGAGGTGGTTGATTCTGGTCCCTTGGTGTGGGTTCCGTTTGTTGAACCCATTGTTCCTGTCGTTGATCTTGAAAATAGAGAAATGTTTATTACACCTCCCAAGGGACTACTAGAATTAAATATTCGGTCTGATGAGAGGTCCAAGAAAGAAAGGCGTGAGCTTGTAAGTCATGCTCCTTTTATACTTCACCTTTTAATTTTAGTGGTCTTATCTGGGTTTTTATACAGCTTGATGCTGTTGATTTCTCATACATGGTGATTTTAACGTGTGCTTGCTGCTAATCACTTGCACTTATTACCTTTGAAGCTCCAAAAGCTTTGTTTTTTTCTCTCTATACTTTCTTGCCTCATCATTTGCTCTGTCTGATGAGTTGCATGTCAATTAAGGCCATTTTCTAAAATTTTTGCATAAAACTACTGATTACTGCTTGAAATAGTGCATTTTGCGTCTATAGTTATTATATTAGGTTTTTGCTATGCCGAATACCGAGTTTATGATTTAACATTTTCTTTTGCCTGGAAGTAAAGCGTCTGTCATCAATACATTATTGTATACTATAACTCGTGCCATTGACTGAGTGCCTTTTCCTAGTAACGGTCATTTTAGAAAGTTCTTACAGTATTGGTGTTGTTTACTTCTTTAAATCTTGTATGTCATAGCGAAAAAGAGTTGGATTCACGTTGATTCTCAAAATGAAGCTTGCTTATTCCTGCTCATATTGATCACCTGCTTCAGGAATGGAAAGAGAGAAAGAAGCTTCAGAGACGCCTTATAGCAGCCAAAAAGAAACTATGTGAAATGGAACAGCAACACGTGTTTCATGGGTTTAGGTATGGAGAGAAAGACAAGACGAGCTTGCTTGCAAATCAAATAGTGACTGTAAATTCAAAACTCCTTCAACAGGCTCTCCAGAATATTGCAAAACCATCCACAAGGTATTTCTTCTAGGTATTTATCTTCAACATTTCCGAGTAGTCATAAAAATAAAAGAACTTTACATGATCTTTTATTTATAGTACTTGATTGAGTGCATTACTTGAACTTCCTATATTTCATACTTGAACAAATGCCAGATTTTCAAAAAGGATATTTGAGGAATTTATTGGTCACAAGTCTCAATCATGGTTATACTTTCCAGAACAGACAGAAACTGTAACACTTCCCTCTGGCACATTGTGATCTTAATTCTTTTGTGTGTTTGAGCTTTTTGCCATTCGTGTACAATCATTATGAAAAATAATTCTGTCGATGTATTGATATCTTGTATGTCCTGGACCAGAGATGATTTGCATAAGATTCTGGCTGCCGTTCCAAGATCGAATACTCTGAAAACATCAGATAGTGCTGTTTCTGACCCGTGTTGCCAGCTGCAGAGGGAAGGTCACGGTTTGACTTCTAAAGGAAAAACTGCCATATTCCTGGTGTTGCAGAATATAGAAGATACAAACCCGATCTATAATCCTGATCTCACTGATTCTGAGAGGAATGAGAGCTCATACAACCTTGTGACAGCATTACTGGATGACCACCAGAGATTTGTTAAGGTAAACTACTAAGACTTGGCTCTTCCTGATCATCAATAACCAAATCATAACAACTTATATGCGTAGTCTGTCTGTGTCACATGGTTTTACATCTCATGGTTTAACCCTTCTTAGGCCATTAGTTGTTTCTATTCTTATTTGATCATGTGTACCGAATTTATGAAAATGGGGGGAAAAAAAAAAAGAAGGGAAAATATGTTGTGAAGGGAGTAGTATAAATGAAGAGGTAGAATTTGACATGAATAACAGAGACAAAAATGATTGGAAGGGAGTAATATAAGCGAACCAGAAATTCATTACCTAATAATCAACACATAATATTTTGAATGCTGTGTAGAATAACAAAGCTTATGTCTATATTTTGTTTTTAGGTTCTAAACAGGGCAACACAACCAGACAGATTAAGAGACTTGCATAGTTTAGACTTTAGAGTGTAAATATACAAAATAGTGTTTGAATGGATGCTTTTATTGCATAGTTATGTCCGTGTTACTAGCAGTCATGTTCAGCAGAAAAAATGTTAGCTGTTTCCTATTGTTGCATGCTTAAATGTGGGAAATAACTTGAATTATTCGGATTGCAGATAGAGGATCGCAAATCTTTGCCTCTGGTGTTGGTCTGTTCTGCACATTCACTCAGTTCCATTCAAGAATTGTTCTCAGCTCATGACTACTTTGAATTTGATCCAGATAAGGTCAGTTACATGTCTTTTCCTTAAAAAAAAAAAAAAAAAGATCATATATTGAGTCATATATTGAGTTCTGCTGTTGTCTTAACTGGGTCAGTGAAGATTGAACCTCTCCTATAACAATCAGTGTAACCGAAACTGGTAATGCATGTTTGTCTTAATGCCAGCCTTATTTTTATTTTTAGGCGGCTTCTACTTTGTCAACTACATCAGCTTTTGGCCCCATCACCATTTTCCTAATAATGCGTATGAACTCTAAAAATGATCTTTTCTGAGTATTTTTTTTTTATTTTTGAATTCATTAGCTGTTTGATTTTGGGGCATGTAAGTTCTGATGGGACATATCCTAGCAAATACCATTTCGTTTTAAGTGGAAAATTGAGCAAATGCTTATATATTCTGTGCAGTTTTTGCCAAATGTATATCAATTTAATTGCTGAGAGACCTGTGATCATTAATTGTATGTAAGTTTATTAGTTATGACCATTTGTTTATATATTTGAGACACATTAATATATCGTTTTTCCTGAATCTGCATATTTTAGGCCGTTGTTCCGAGAAGCTATTATCAAATAAGATGAGTCCATAATAGATTTGGGTGCGGGTGTTATGGTATTCTCTTTCAGATCTGAAACTTGGAAGATTAGGCCATATGAGGAAAACAGCACTCAGCTGCACTATTTGATTTCATTTAATGCTGAAAATTATTGCAATTGCATGCACCACAGGGTTTATCAGCAATTCAGCATGTGTATATTGTTTATTGATAAAGGCATGTGATTTAACAGGTTTGGTTTTTGGAAGAAGAGAAGCTACCAGTTGTTACCTCACAAGATAAGCATAAGATATTGATGAAATCACCATGGGAATTCCTCCAGATACCTGTTGGATCTGGTGGTGTGGTTAGCTTGCTTGCATCCGGGGACTTGTTAGATAATCTTAACAACATGGGAGTGGAGTATATTGAGGCAAGGCACTTTTGCTTTACAATTTGAAATGTTGATGTTGGAACCTCAAAGATATGTCATGTGCTATGTTCTGTGCTACTCGGGATGATATGCTTACGTTATGTGCATTTAAGTTTTTGGATGACCTTAAAAAGTTTGAAACATTGCCCTAAATGAAACAAAAAAGCAATGATTGGAACTTTTGTAAATATGTTTGGAACTCTTGGCCAAAAAGCCATTTCGGAAACAAATCGTAAGAGTTTAGACACATAACACGCATTACCTGTTAGTTACTATGTTTTTATCGTCTCAGGTGTGCAGTATCAATCAAAGTTACGAAAATGGCCGTACACTTCTTGGCCTTGTCAACTCACGAACAGCTGACATTGGCATCCAACTTTCTGAAAACAGCAGTTCGGAAGAAAATTTTGATGTGATATTCTCCATGAATTTTATGAAGAGGTGGGTGAAGCAGATAAACAAACTCGAGTTTCAAGCGGTTCTTGCTTCTAATTCATATGTTGAGAAGGTTGACAAGGATTGGGTTGATGTCACTGCCTCTGACCTCAACTCTTATGAGTTCCATTGCTCAATTTACAATTGCTTGGACCTTGTTCCTGTCAACAAGGTCTGTGTATTAGATTCTACTACTGTGTAATACTGAATCAATTTACACATACAACACTTTTGTAGCTCAGAATGTTTGCTTAGCAATATACTAGTGTTCACTTGGTTTGTGGTTTACTTAACTTGATAACTTCTGACCTCCACTCTTATGTCTCTGCAATGTCTTATGGTGTCGTACTACTCTCAAGAACCTGCTTCAAATTAAGTCGCAGTTCGGGTCGAATACTTGAACATGATATGGAAGTTGAAGAACAACGCCTATTACCATTTCATTCATCCCCTCTAGTGAAACACCGTCCAATTAACTTGTACTCCCTCCGTTCCATAATATTCTTCCTGAGGGGTACTTTATATTCGATTAAGGAAAATTATATAATATTAGTTTGTTTAGGGTATTATATTGATAAAGTGGTAATTGGGTAATAAAGTATGAAAGAGAGTGTATAAAGTAGAAAAGAGAAATAATAAAGAATTGATGAGTGGGGTAAAAATTTTCCATTTTTAGGTTAGGAAGAATGTAATGGAACGCCAAAAAAGGAAAGTTAGGAAAATTAATATGGAACAGAGGGAGTGTTTTACATAGTCGATCAATGGTCTCATATATACTGGGTGTTTGGATTGTAATTTAGTTTGTGGGTTTTGGCTTGCAAAAGGTTGGGCTATTTAGGTTGTGTTTGTGTTGTGTGTGTTTTTTTAACCCAAAACCCATTTCACTGTTGAAACACTTTGAACATTTGTTTCTCTCTCTAGCCCCTATTTTCAAGACATTCTATCTCTACTCATCTCCTCTCCACTCCGCCGGCCACATGAAATCCGGCCAGATCTCCCTCCCCTCTTCACCAAATCGAAATCCAAATACACCATCTTCTTCCTCTCCTCCCGATCTACACAACCACCGTTTCAGATTTCATTTTGGTGATGATTTTCGTTGGTCGGATTTTGGTCGTCTTCTCCGGCGAACTTCGGTGCGTATGGGGAGCTTTCTCTGTGCTTGCATGCTCCTCTCCTCTTCTCTTCGTTCATTCCTTCACCAGTGGCTTGGATTGAAGAGTCAGGGTTTGGAATTTGACCCCGTTTGGCTCGTTCGTCGCCGGTTTTTCGCCGGGATTGAGATGGAGTTCGTCTGGTTTCAGTTAAATTTCGTAAGGAATCAATGTACAATACATATAGAGACTTCGATTCCTTACGAAATTGACCTGGAATGGAAAACGTAATGAAGAAGGGGAGTGTTTGAACGAGATCAGAGAGCGGTGCGAGATTGATTGATCACCGGCGACGAGATTGATAGCTTCTTCAAGAAATTCTTCAAGAAACACATGAGTACGACATAGACAGAAACGTGTATGCAGTAGTGTTGTACTGGAGTCTGGAGTATGTGTGATTAAAAAATGATAATACATCGCTTTAACGCAAAATCTTATAAGGGACGGTCCCTTTTTATGTTATAGAAGGGACGGACTAAAATGTAATTTACAAAACAACTACAAAAAAATATTAAAAAATTCGGTGGTCACTTTCTAAATATTGAAACATGAGGACTTTTATGCAAAAAAACCCTTTTTCTTTCATCTTCCACGTTTTTTCTTTCTTCTTCAATTTTCCAAATCTCAATTGCTCATTACTCACTCGTTTCTTGTCCAAACCATGTGATTCCAAAGCCATTAGGTTCGTATGGATGT
>JAQRGC011527793.1:0-20568 GCA_028659135.1 Plantago lanceolata | reverse complement strand
TACTACTTCCTCCATCTCCTAGCAAGCTTCTCATTTGATATTTTGACTTTTCTAAAGCCTAGTTTGACCTCGTATTAATACTAAATCATACTAAAAATAATAATTTACAATGTTATATTATGAGAATATAATGATTATATTTTCATAATATAACTTCGCAATTTTTTTTTCTTAAAATAATGTTAGGATTAATATGAGGTCAAACTACGCCTTAAATAAGTCAACATATCAAATGGGAAGCTTGATGGGAGATGGAGGAAGTAGTATTTATCTTAAATTGTGAGAAATGGAAATGAAAATGCCAGTTGCAGTAGTTACCCTGATATAGTAGGGATTTTGATGTCTCTGATGCAACATACTGTTCTCTTTTCATTGTGGGGACTCTGTTCTTAACTCTGTATCGTGTCAAATTCATGTTTGCCTGTAAGCTTAATGCAGTATACTTACCCTTTTCTCTCAGGCGGTCATCTCAGGTAACACCATACAAAGCTAGGTGTGACAAGGAACAGTTAAATCCACGGTAAGTGCTGTCTTTATTTTTATATATATTCTCCTCTGTGATGTATACAATATCCACTAGTAAAAAAGTTAAATTGTTATAACATTTTTGGGACTATTTGGACATGGTCCCGTGTTACCTCTTCTATTTTATTTTATTTATTTATATCCAACTTATAATCTGCTATTGTTCTCTGTTTAATTTTGCGACATGTGGTAACTTCCGCTTATATGATGACAGACTTGGCCCGCCTGACTTCAACCCACAAACTCCAACTTGTCCCGAGGAGACTCTTACCCGTGATTATGCCCAATCTGGTTACAGAGATACTGTCGAAGGACTTGAGGTTGTCTTTTACATGTCCTTCGTTACATTTTTCGTGTTGTTTCATGTTTCCGTCCTAGAATTTGTTCAAGTTTAATTCATGTGGTTCAATTAAATCAGGAAGCTAGGGAGATTTCGCTCTCGCATGTTCAGGCTTTTAATAAGCCCCACATTGTCAAATGGAAAGAGGTGTGTACTATAATCCATAAAGGATCTATAGCTGCTTATCACTTCTTTTTCGGTTGGTTAATGGATATGATGAAATAAATTGTTACTTCAACCCTATGTACATTTGCAGGCAATCAAGAAACGTCATAGAGCAATTAATGAGTCTCGTGCGCAAAAGCGGAAGGTGTAGTATCTCTTCCCTTGCAAGATTAGATGCTAACCTGATTTTAATTGTTGCATGCATCAATTTCATCCTCCTTGCAATCAAGCAGCATGATGAAAATTATGTTCAAATGATATTCTTCTGTGCAGGCAGGTCAAGTTTATGGAGTTCCACTTTCTGGTGCGTTGTTAACCAAGCCTGGTATCTTTCCTGAGCAAAGACCATGTAGTGAGGATTTTCGAAGGAAATGGATTGAGGTTTGACTTTTACTTTCATAGACCATTTCTTATTCATCCTCTTCTTTGATCATAAAATATATATTTTTCTAGACCTTGACTTTATGCAACTGTGTATGTAATAGAGAGCAGCCCTGAATGAGAAGATGAGAAGATTTATAAATTGATTATATATATATTTTTCTGATAAGAGAAAACTTCGGCAGCCAGCATAGCCCACAAGAAGTGCCTAATTATAGGTTTTACACACCCCGCTCCAGCTTACCATGAATTAGCTCCCTCACTAGTCTATAATACTGATAATAGCTTTAGGAAACCAATTGTAATTAATGAGCACATACAGTTTGGGTACCAAACTTTGATCCCAGACAATTGAAACTCATCGAACCAATAAAGATATGAGGTCTTGGAATACATTGAGTCCAATATGAAAGGGTAAGGAAAGTGTGACAATTGCGGTTGATTAAAATGCCTAGCAAAATACCAAATATCCTGATTTTATAGTAAGCAAAATATCATAAATGACTGAAGACCCTGCTTCTATAGTAGGCAAACTATCTTAAAACCGAAAAACACTTTTATAAAACTTAAATTTCTTCTGCCAGTGCTTTATCTTTGAAGCTTTGATTCGTGAGAATGATTCCAGTTTTTCTATTTCTCAGTTTCCAATTGAACCAAGCGATGAGATGTCCATGT
Source organism: Plantago lanceolata (assembly GCA_028659135.1). Classification (NCBI taxonomy): domain Eukaryota; kingdom Viridiplantae; phylum Streptophyta; class Magnoliopsida; order Lamiales; family Plantaginaceae; genus Plantago; species Plantago lanceolata. Next base: position 18,482 of record JAQRGC011527793.1, on the reverse strand, counting down.
GTGTTCCATACATGTTAGTCTTCCCTCTTAACGTATCCTTAGTTGTTGCTTTAGATAAGTGTCACGTTATAAATGCTTGTCGTGCTAAATTGGAGCAGCCCATAACATTTTTTAAAGTCCTATCTGCTATGATGCACGTTAGTGACTAGTCTGCCACATTCTCCATGTTGAATTACAAATGATACCGATTGAGCTAGTGCTATTTTATGAGTGTTCTCTTTACTCTTTACCAAATACTTTTTGTTGGTAATCTACCTGTATTAAACTCCTTTAGAAATAGAGAAACCTCGTGATTAATATAGCCCACTGTGTATCATCCAATATTGCGCATAGATTTTGTTGAGAGAGTTCTTAGTTTCAGGTCTCAGGTCCATTGATTAGTTACGTGCTCATTTAAGGAATACCTGCCACGAATTTCCTCTTCGGACCTTACCAAGTCCCACTCTTAACACCACCCTAATTCGCAAGAGCACCTACTGTTCTTCCTAAATCCCAAACTTTCAGTAGGATTGATACTAATTTGAGTGTATGCGCCTGGCATTAGAAGGTTCATGTGCACATTTGTTTTGACTTTGCAGTCTTGGTTTGATTACTTTGTGTGGACATATTAATGATTTAGGGAAGGGGGTCGGTGTAGTAACTGATAGAATGGTATCAGTTGGACATTTGATAAGATTAAATGCTCAGGTGGAACTAGATGTTTGAGATTGTTGATGATATCTATCCAAGGGAATGGGGGGATAGAATAATATTAATAGGCAATCTTCTCTGTTACTTCATTCTTCCATCTGATGCGTGCACCGTAAACTCTGGACTTCTTGGCATTGTGTTGCAATGGATTTACGCGAATGGATCTCTTGTTAGCAACTTTTAGGTTTAATGCTTAAGCTGTTCTATGCTGGTTTGTGATGCTTTTATTTATTTTTTATTATTTAAAATAGTACACACTGTACGTTTTGATGCTTACTGCAATATCTCTTTGCCTTGATATCGGAAGTGTTGATGAATTTGGTTGCTAATAAATTGTCGAACTCGTATTTAGGGTTTATCTCAACCGCATAAAAGATTGCGCTCATTGGCCGACCATGTCCCTCATGGTTATAGGAGGAGATCTCTCTTTGAAGTTCTAATTAGAAACAATGTCCCATTGACTAGAGCGACATGGTTCATTAAAGTGACTTATCTTAATCAGGTACAGGGTCTTGGCTGAAAGAATTTGCTAAGGTTTTCTTAATGTTTCTGTTTTCTAATTATGGAAGTTAACAGTTTGTACTTGAATTGGATATTGCAGGTTCGAGTGACATCTAATTCATCATCCACCACTCATGATAAAACTCAATTTTCACGCTGTGAACAGTGGACAAAAGATGTTATTGACTACCTGCAGAGTCTCCTGGATGAATTTGTTACGAGAAATAATTCTTATTCAAGTTTTCCCATGCGAGATCGGTCATCCCAAATGGTATATGCTAGTTCAGTGCAGCCAAAAGGTGATCCATTTGCGGCTGTCATGGATGGTGAGGAGCCCTCTCTGTATAATAAATGGTGGTATGTGGTGAGAATCATTCAGTGGCACCATGTTGAAGGACTGGTAGTCCCTTCTCTAATTATTGATTGGGTCCTCAATCAACTCCAGGTATAAATTGTGTACTCCTTACCTATTCGTTCTGAGATTCAAATTTGCTATCTTATATCATCTTTGTGAATAGTCTACATTCTTAGACCTGAAATCATTTTAATACAGGAAAAGGAGTTGCTCGGTGTTCTACAGTTGCTTTTGCCTATCATTTATGGTTTCATAGAAATTGTTATATTATCCCAGACCTATGTTCGCACCCTGGTGCGTATTGCAACTCGTTTCATCCAAGAACCTTCTCCTGGTGGCTCTGATCTTGTCGATAATTCTAGGCGTGCATACACTAGTTCGGCTGTTGTTGAGATGCTTCGGTATTTAATACTAGCTGTACCTGACACCTTTGTTGCCTTGGACTGTTTTCCTTTGCCTAAATCTGTTGCAAGTCACCTGGTAAATGATGGAAACTTTCTACCCAAATTGGCTGAGGATGCTAGGAATATGAAGGATAGTCAACTGGAAGTTGCCAGTGCACATAAGGATAAAAACCATGAGGTTCAAGCAGAGTCCTTGTCTTTCCACAGCGTTGTGTCATCAATTCAATGTCGGGCTGAGACTCTTTCAAGAGCAGCCAGACCTAATCACTGTGGTCATAGTGTAGCCAAAGCCTTACAATTGCTGGATCAAGCACTTCGACATGGAGATATTGGAGGTGCCTACAAGTTTCTGTTTGAAGATCCATGGGATGGGGCTATTGCTGAGCGGTGGGTTGCAGAAGTGAGCTCTAATCTATACACATCGCTTAAGCATATTGGAAGAGTCACATTATCCATAAATTGTTCGATCTTTTTCATTTGTGAGTGGGCAACTTGCGAGTATAGGGATTTTCGTAATGTAGTTCCAAGTGGGCTGAAGTTCACCGGCCGCAAAGATTATTCTGAGATATTCATAGCAATACGTCTTCTGAAATTGATGATGAAAAATATTCCTAGCATGCACTGTTCGAACCGTAAAGGTAAAGATGTTTCAGATACTTTTGAGAGCCTGGGACCTTTGCATGATGCTATTGTATGTTGGATTGACCAACATGAAGTTCAGAATGGTGAAGGTTTCAAGCGTTTACAGCTTTTAATTAGGGAGCTGGTTTGTTCTGGTATATTCAATCCCCAAGCTTATGTGAGACAGTTGATTGTGAGTGGTATCATGGATGGGAATGGGTCAAAAGTTGACATGGAAAGGCGCAAGAAGCATTGTAAGCTCTTGAAACATTTGCCTGCTCCCTATGTGTGTGATGCTCTCGTAGATGCCCACTTTGCTGATCCACAAACTCTTTTGGAAGCAGCTAGTGTCTACTCAAATGAACGCAGGCTGGCACTGCATGGGCTATTAGGAGAACGCAAATTTGCTCTCGGGCCCAAGAGCTCAACCAAGAGACGGAAGTACAATGGTAGCTGTGACGGTGGAAATGTTTCTCCATCTTTTTTTGATCAATCGGACTCTCAAGCTATATCAAGTTTATCACCAACAGATGTTGAGACCAATATTAAGCTTGAGGAGCTAAAAGTTTCAATTTCTTCCTTACTGCAACTTCGCCATCCTTCATCATCAGCAAGCTCTGTACTTGATGAATCCCAAGTGACCCTTGTTAGGTCTGATGGGATTTACAACCGAGCAATTGCTGCTGAAGAAACATCCGGATGTGAAGAATGCAGAAGGACGAAGAGACAAAAATTAAGTGAAGAACGAAGTTCACACCTGCAGTCAAGTCCAGCAGAAGAGGAAGATTTGTGGTGGGTTAGGAAGGGGATGAAATATGTGGAACCCCTTAAATCTGAACAACCTCCGAAGCCTGCTAAGCAGGCACCTAGGGGTAGACAGAAAACTGTACGTAAAACTCAAAGCTTGGCGCATTTAGCAGCTACTCGGATTGAAGGTAGTCAAGGAGCATCCCCAAGCCATGTATGTGAAAGCAAGATTGGTTGCCCACATCACAGAACTGGTTCTGACGATGTCAGGAAATCCATAGATGGGATAAAGACACCATCTTCTGGTGATATTGTTTCGATTGGTAAAATTTTAAAGCAGATGAAGTTTGCAGAGAAAAGAACTATAACCAAATGGTTGATATCTGTTATAAAGCAGGCTCTTGAAGAGGCCGAAAAGAATGTTTTGAAGATTGGTCAACATAGCAAACCACATTCAGCTGCTGAGGATCGGAGCTCTACTCGGTGGAAGCTTGGTGAAGATGAACTGTCAGCAGCTTTGTATATTATGGACACCTGCAATGAGTTGGTTTCAGCGACAAGGTTTCTTCTCTGGTTGTTGTCAAAAGTTCCATGCAATTCCGGTTCTGCCACCCACAGTAGGAATGTTTTGATTATTCCTAGGTTTGCAGAGAACCATGCATGTGAAGTAGGGGAGGCGTTTCTGCTATCATCTATTCGCAGGTCTGCTTTTGTATTTCTTTCTTGAGTGACTCTCTAAGTCTTAACTTTCCTTATTTCCCTTAACTTGTAACAAAATCTTGGTAGCACAAACCAGATACAAGGAAGATGCTTTTTTGTTCTAAGTTTAGTATTCATGACAAATACTTGAAGTTGTTGCCTATATTGACATCTTTGCATCAGACTATTGTTTAATCAGTTTTCATTTTTACTTCATCCACGATTAAATCAAGTAAGAAGAATGTTACAAATGGAACTATATTCAGTAATTGTGTATGGAGGGTTTTTTGGTAACTGGTAGACCTCTTCCTCTAGACTTGTAAATACTTTTTCCAACTTTATATGATGTGAGTATCTATATATTTCAATGGGTTCTTTATTCTGTATGAAAATGATGTCGCATCGATGCGAGTTATTATAAATTCCACTGGGTTCCGTATTCTGCATAAAAGTCATGTAACACCTAGAATGTCCACCTTTCGTGTCTGTTATAAAACAAAATGGTTATGCTAATATTCTGTCTGTGCCACGCTTACTGCCCTTCTCTGATGAGCTCAACATTCTTTCTCATGTATTCGCTGGCCATCTTGATTGAAGGGGAAAATGTTTGATTGTCTTTTGTTACATAATTTTGTTTACATGTCCTTTTTTGTGACTGCTTCAGGTATGAAAACATAATTGTAGCAGCTGATCTTATTCCTGAAATATTGTCTGCCACAATGCGCCGTGCAGCTTCTGTTTTGGAATCAAATGGCAGGCTTTCTAGTTCCCCAGCCTTTGTATATGCCCGCCATATTTTGAAAAAGTATAGCAATGCAGTTAGTGTTGTTGAATGGGAGAAGGACTTCAAGTCCTCTTGTGATAAGAGACTCAGTTCAGAACTTCAATCTGGAAAGTCAGAAGGAGATCTTGGTTTTTCCTTTGGTGTCCCGAATGGAGTTGAAGACCTTGATGATTATTTCCGTCAAAGGATAAGTGGTCACCGAGTATCTAGAGTTGGATTGAATATGAAAGACATTGTTCACAAGCTTGTAGATGAAGCTGCCAAAGATAGGAAGTCCATTGTTCCTGGGACAAATAAAAGTCCTAGTATTGAAAATTTGGATGGTGTTTATTTAGTAGCTCACCAGGTAGTAACAGCCTTAATGGACTGTATGAGACAGACTGGTGGTGCCGCTCAGGAAGGTGATCCTTCATTGGTGTCTTCTGCTGTTGCTGCAATTGTAAATAATGTTGCTTTAATTATTGCTAGAATTCCTGATTTACCTTCTAGCAGTAATCACTCAAACCACCCTTCACCTTCCAGCTCGTTGCTTTTTGCTCGTCGCATCTTACGCATTCACATGGCTTGTCTATGCATATTGAAGGAAGCACTTGGAGAACGCCAAAGTCGGGTCTTTGAAGTTGCCTTAGCAACAGAAGCATCATCTGCTCTTGTGCAAACTTTAGCCCCTGGAAAAGCTCAAAATTTACCTAATGATGCATCAAACCATTCCCATAAAGCAGTTCTTGGAAAAGCTGGAAAAGTAACGGCTGCTGTTTCTGCGCTTGTCATTGGGGCAATACTCCAGGGAGTTTCTAGCCTGGATAGGATGGTTACACTCTTCAAATTAAGGGATGGCCTCGATTTGATTCAGTTTGCAAGGAGTATGAAATCCAATGTCAATGGGCATGCACGCTCTTCGGGTCCCATAAAGGTGGATCATTTAGTTGAAGTTTCTCTCAACTGGTTCAGGGTGTTGGTGGGAAACTGCAGGACAGTTTCTGATGGATTGATTGTCCGCCTTTTAGGTGAACCCTCTGTTATAGCTCTGTCTAGAATGCAGCGAATGCTCTCACTCAGTTTGGTCCTTCCACCAGCCTACTCTATTTTTGCGTTTGTGATATGGAGGCCCATTCTTGATGCTAGCTTTGGAGTACGTGAAGAATTCAGTCAGCTGTATCAATTATCAGCAGTTGCTATAACTGATGCCATAAAACACATGCCTTTCCGTGAAATATGTCTCCGGGACACCCGTGGCTTTTATGAACTCGTATCTGGAGATACACTTGATTTGGATTTTATATCCTTGCTAGAATCCTTTAATTCGGAGATTAAGTTGAAAGCTTCAGTACTGGTCCCTCTACGCTCTAGGCTTTTTCTAGATGCCTTATTAGACTGTAAAGTTTCAAATGTGGTAGAGGTGGATGAGGGTAAAAGGGCCTCTAGTCCAAGCGAGCTGAAAAAGCAATGTGGAGAAAATGTAAAAAAACTTGTGGGCAGGCTTGTGAATGTCCTGGATACATTGCAACCTGCAAGATTTCACTGGCAGTGGGTTCAGCTCAGGCTCTTTTTAAATGAGCAGGCCGTCAATGAGAAAATGGAAAATGATGGCACCTTTTCTGAGGCTATAAAATCTCTCTCTGCTAATCCTGATAAAAGTAATGCTTGTGACAATGAAAGTAACTTTATTCAAATTATCCTGACCAGGTTACTAGTCAGACCAGATGCGGCTCCCTTTTTCTCCGAGGTTATACATCTACTGGGAAAGTCACTTCAGGATTCAATACTGTCCCAAGCAAAATGGTTGCTTAGAGGCTCTGAAGTTCTTTATGGCAGAAAATCAATTCGACAGAAAGTTTTAAACATTGCTGCTGACTTGAAAGACCTGCCAATGAAGCCTCAGTATTGGAAACCCTGGGGTTGGTATCAGTCTGAGAACAATATAGTGACCAACAGGGGAGACAAAGGGAAATCTGAAGCTGGTACCTTGGAAGAAGGAGAAGTTGTGGATGAAAGGCCTGACTTTAATCAGTTTGGGAAAGGATCTGGTGTTTTGGATGTTGAAGGCTTCATTGTGAGTCAGCAGCATGCGACTGAAAGAGCTCTTATGAAACTAATCCTTCCATGTCTAGATCAGGGTTCAGATGACTTGCGCTATAATTTTGCAAGTGAAATGATCAAACAAATGAGTAACATTGAGCAAAAAATAAATGCTGTTACTCGTGGAGATGGGAAAGTAGCTGCAACTTCTGTTCCTGCTATTGGAAGTCCTCCTAGTAAAAGCAGCAGTAGGAAGACTGGGAAAAATAGTAGCTCTGCGGTCGCCCGACAATCAACTGGATCATCCGACACAGTTCCACCTTCTCCAACAGCACTCAGATCCTCTTTGACGTTGCGGTTGCAGTTCCTTCTCAGACTTCTCCGGGTTATTTGGTCAGACAGGTATTTGTTTTTTCTCAGTGTGACCTAACGATAAATGTCTGTTGGAGGATCTGCATATTTGTTGGCCTGTAGTACCCTTTGTCTGCATTTTGTTCCGTTTTATTGACTTGTATTTTAAACATTTCCAGCCCTTAGATTGAAACTCTGAATATATTTATACTACAGCTGATAGCCTGATACTCAGTTTACCTGTTCTTAGCCTGCATAAGTTTGTCCAACATAGATTGTATATTCTTGATTTTGATTATGCTGATGGGCTTGAATTTGATTTATTAGAATTTTTTTATATTAAATCATGAAAACCATTTGACTTACAAATAATTACACTCTTAAGTTCTACATACGAATCCCCATTGATTGGCATCCCTTTTATTCAGACTGTTTCGGTCCCTGTTTCTGCATCTATATATTGTCCATATCACTGATAGTGCACGCTTTGCCTGCTGTTGCATTACCATAGACTCTAGACTCTATATATCAGATTATCAGCTTTATGAACTCAGTTTTTTTTGTCCGGTGATGGTATGTTTTTTTCCTTCACAACTGATGTACATAACTCTGAGGCTTTTCATGTGTCTGTGTGGGTTTTATAACACATCTTTAAGTGCATGTATACCCCTCTTAACTTACCATATGGTCCCTTCTATTTGTTCTCATGTATGTGTCAATTTGTTCTGTTTCACTAAATTGTCTCAGATTAAGTCGCGTGTGAATTTGTGTTTTGCATCAACATGGTTCCATTGTCTTGTCTCGTCCTGTTCCTGGAAAACAATGATGATTGTGTTCTGCTCTTGGCTAATTATCTGTGTCTTTATGCAATTCACAGGGAGCCTTCAGGCCGCAATATGAGATACACTCTTGCTTCAGTGATTTTGCGTCTCCTCGGAAGCAGGGTTGTTCATGAAGATGTCACTCATATTGTTAATACTGCACTTGCTACATCGAAGAGAGATGGCGAGACTCTCCTGGAAACTTCTACTCTTGATGCACTTTCATGTGGAGAAAATCTATTTGATTGTTTATTGTTGGTGCTGCATGCCTTGCTAAGCAGTTCTCAACCGAGCTGGTTGAAACTGAAATCTGAATCTAATGCCACCGATCGCCGCAACGAGTATTCTATTTTTGACCGCGAAGTGGCAGAAGGCCTGCAGGTCTGAAACTATTCCCCTTAGAAATAATTTACTGTAGACACTCTAAATGTTTAAAGCTCAAATTTCTCTCAATCTTATGCAATTTGCCACTCAGTTAATACACTGACCTTAGAACATTTATTTTATAGGGATTATAGCATAATATCCTATTTCCTTGGTGTTTGCACAATGTCATGTATGCATATATTATAAACCCTTATGTCTTCAACATCTTGGACACTATCTTTCTTTCCATATTGATAATGTATTTGGTCTAAAGATGCTTTTATTTGAGTTTTGGTTCAGGATTCTGAAAACGTACAGGGAACACTTTTTTTTTTTTTTTGAGCAAGTTGTGTATGATGCAAGAAGCACTGGGCATGCTCTATAATATTCACTATTTAGTTTCTTAAGAAAAGAATTATAAATTTTACACTTTTCCTACTATATTTCTATAGACACTACACTAGTACACTATACACTAATACTATGTATTGAATTCCTATGCATGGAAAACTTTTATTTGGTGGGGTGCTATGTGCTCATATTTTGACCTAATTGAAGCACATGTCTTATTAGTTATGTTTCCGTGCAGAATGAGTTGGATTGCATGGAGTTGCCTCAGAGAATCCGGTGGCGCATTCAAGCTGCAATGCCTATTCTCTTTCCTGCTTCACGGAGTTCAATATCTTGCCAGGCTACGTTGGTATCCCCTGCTGCAATAACCTGTCTTCAGCCCAGTAATCCAGTAACCTTTTTAAATCCAAGCAGTTCAAGTGTGCCTCAAAGAACTCCAGTCTTTCCAGGGCGTAATTCTGCGAATTCGAAATCGAAGTCTCAGACTACACATCAGGATCCCGACCAAGAGATTGACCCATGGACCCTTTTGGAGGATGGAGCTGGATCAGGGCAGCGTTCCCCCAACTCCGCTGGTAGCACCGATCATTCGAATTTGAAGGCTTCCAATTTGGTTAAGGGAGCAGTGAGAGTTAGGAGGACGTACCTCACATATATTGGAACAGTAGATGAGGACAGCTGATTATACCTCAACGGCAGAGGGTGATTTGCTCATGAAATCCTGCAAAATTTGTGGGTACTTGTTCTTTCCGAAAGGCTAAAGTTACAGGTATGAACAAGTATTTTGCAACACTAATGGAGTGTGTCATTTTGCGAAGTTCATTAATATTTACCATATCTCTGTAAAATTTCCGAAGTCATGGGAGGAATTGGTAAAAGGGCGAAACTTCAGGAGATGACCCCAAGAGAGTATGCCTGTGTTCCCTGAATATCTCTCTCATTGTTGACAACTTCCTTGGAAGGGCAGCCTTGCCTTCGCGGCCAAGGATGCTTGCTGCTGGAAGGTTGTGCGCTGTTTGTGGGACCTATGGTAGTTCCGGGCGGGATCTCTTGAGAAGGACGGCCATTTCATATGGAATTGAATGAAAGCATGAGTCTGCACACAATACAAACTGGTTGGTTGATCATCGTTGACTCTGGATGCTGCTGCTGCGAACCGCATTGTGTACAGAGTTTGTTGTACATAGAGATAAGTATCTTCTTCATACCCATCAGGAGGGTTTACTAATGTACTATCATGAACAGCTTGTAACCTATTCATACTACAAGTTAATTTCTGGGCGCCACGATTGTGCTGCTATACAGACTTTTATATGATAATTTCATAATATCAAGTCATTATCGTTTATCTTTAATGTGTCTGAGCCATTTGAGGTGGTGCTTGGAGTGAATCCTGATAATGAACATACAGGCAAACAATAGGATGACAGATTCATTTGGGATTAATGTGTATTGAAAAGTTACATGTTTAGATTAGATTAGGGAAGTAAAATAGTATATGTCCCGTGCATGTGAGGAAGAAGTATCATTGTTCCATTTTGATATTCTTGGAGCAGATTATGACTATATGTCTGGGACTCCATAAGGGTCTGTTAGATCCGTTTAAATCAATTTGGTTCAGTTAAGGCGAAAAGAACAAAGCGTAAGTACATAATTAGTGAGAAGTTTGTGTTATACACTTAATACTCCTTCCGTCATGTTTGATTTTATATGTCTAACTTTTTATAGATTTCGTTTGTGGTACGTATACTAATGCTTTAGTAGAGACCCTCTGATACAGGAGGAAACATAAATTATGAGAGTCATTTTCCTATTACAATTTAGGCTATATTAATTATCATTTTCAGTTCTATTTAATTTCGTTTGTGCTTATTTATATTTTATATTTCATTTTAATTCTTTTCAGGCGAAGAGAACAGAGTCTTTTTTTTTGGAGAATCAGAATTTCATTTCAAGAAAATCAAGTAAAGTACAAGGATGCAACACTCTCTGGCAAGATATGATCGCCATTACAATCCTCTCGAATATTCAAAGTTAACAAATGAGCAAGCCTATTCCCCTCACGCCTAACAAAAGAAAAAGAAAAAGCATCAAAGCTCAACACAATCAACTTCATTTTGTCTATAATGCACCCTAGAGGTGACAAAGAAGAAATTGCCTTACACTGATTAACTACAGACATGCAATCTCCTTCAAATATAACTCTAGGGAATTGTAAGTGTCTTGCAAATAAAACAACCTCACGAACAACAAGCCCTTCTGCCACTTCAGCCGACAAAACATGTTGCCGCCGACGCCTACACCATGCCAGAATATTACCTTGACAATCCCGGGCAACGATACCAATACCTGCTCCATCCGAATCAGTCCATGACGCATCATAATTAACCTTTATAAATGAAGATGAAGGAGCAGTCCAGGCTGAAGAAGCCGACTATTGTATAGGTGCAGCAAATATGAATTTTGCGGCCTGAAATTGCTGGATATATCCCTGCACAAAAGTCACATCATCTAATGGATCCAAATATAAATTATCATGCACAAGACGATTCCGTATATTCCACAAATTCCAGCACGCATTGACCAAGAACTCGAAATCACCTTTGTTCAACTGATCTTTCACAAGAAACACCCAGCTTAAGACATCATCGCAAGAGTTCATAAGTGTGGCATGTGGTAAATTAGAAAGAGCCCAAAATAACCAAGCATGGGGACAATCCCGCAAGACATGCAACACTGACTCAGAAACATGATGACACAAAGGACACAAATTTACCACATTCATACCTCTGTGACCAAAATTAAATAAAACCGGCAAGCCATTCCGTAACACACGCCAAATAAAGATCTGAATCTTATTAGGTAAGGCTAGCTTCCAAATTCAATTCCAATTTAAATCCATGGAAGAGCTAGAACAGCCCAAACTAACATGTTGGCTGCCCGTTTTCAGTTCTCTTGCAACAAAATAAGTTGATTTGACGGAAAACATACCTGTTTTTGTACAGTGCCACACCAACTTATCTGGTATAGGTGTAGACGCAATAGGTATCCGTAGAATAACATCAGCATCCTTATCCCAACCACATGTTCATCCCACTGCCCATCAGAAACGAGAGAAGAGACAGTAAGATCAGGAAAATCATAAAGGTCAGGTGTAAAGCATAATCTGTCGGGAGCCAATTATCTATCCATACAGAAATATATAGAGGTACCATCTCCAACTCTCCATCTTAAACCATGCTTAATAACTGCAAAAGAGTGAACAAAGCTCTTCCAAGTGAAAGAATCAACATCACGAATAGTAACAAACAAGACATTAGAAGAGGCAAAATATTTAGCTTTTAAAACTCTACTAAGTAAAGAATATGGATAGTGGATAATTCTCCAAACTTGTTTACTTAGCATAGTAAGATTAAAAGCCTTCAAATCTCGAAAACCTATACCTCCGTCTCTTTTAGAATCACAAAGAGTATCCCATTTAGTCCAGTGTATCTTCTTATCAGTACCATTACCCCACCAGAAAGAAGCAATCATAGACTCAATTTCCTGCAACAAAGAATCTGGGAGTTTAAAACAACTCATAATATAAGTAGGTATAACTTACAGAACATACTTGATCAAGACCTCTTTCCCTGCGTTAGAAAGAAACTTGTTACCAAACCCATGGATTCTACTCCAGACTCTCTCCCGCAACCAACAAAAAACTTCCCGCTTAGACTGACACATTACAGTAGGAAGGCCTAAGTACTTCTCATGTTTATCCACCACTCTAACGGGAAGACAGAGTCTAACCTCTTCAACTCTAGCAGGAGGTGTATTCCTACTAAAGACAACGGTAGATTTGTCTAAATTGATCTCCTGACATGAAGCCAAACTATACATGTGCAAGATATCAGCAATTTCTAACGCCGAATGTGAATTAGCCTGGCAGAAAAGAAGGGTGTCATCAGCAAACAATAAATGGGAAACTCAAGGAGGTCCCGGAGAGACAACAATACCTCTAATGATACCCCTAGCCTCAGCATCACGTATCAAAGCACTAAAAGCCTCATTAACAAATAAAATGAGGTAGGGAGAAAGAGGATCCCCCTGTTTAATGCCTCGCTCAGGATGAAAAGGTGCAAGAGCAACACCATTCAACAACGTAGAATAAGAAACAGTACGCACAATAAGCATAATAAGATGTATGAAACTGTCTTGAAATCCTAAAACCCCCAACACATGTTGCAGAAAACTCCACTCAACTCTATCATAAGCTTTACACATGTGTTGAATTTTAGCTTTTTTTGTAACGACCCGGCCCAATGGGCCGGCAAGGTTACTCATGGACGGCTTTCCGGGGTGATATGCTGGTCCCACAAACCAACACGGGTTCTAATCCGCGCACTTTTTCCTCACTCGTGCGCGCTCCGGTAACTTCTCAGATGGTCACCCATCCTAGAAATGCTCAAGATCAAGCACGCTTAACTTTGAAGTTCTTCTAGGTGGATTTTCGAAAAGAAAGGTGCACCTTGTTGGTATGAGTAGCGTTTTCAATCCCTTTAAGCTCACAGAAATTTTGGAGCGTTACTTTTTTATTTTTATTTCGTCAAAATACCGTCCCGTAAGAAACATGTGTTCTACTTCTTTACTTCTTTATGTCCCATATGAAACAAATGTTTTCTTGAAAAATGTTCTTTGAAAATTATTCTTTGAAAAATGTGGTATGATGAAACAATTGCATTTTAAAAATATTTTTTTTATCAACGAAAAATGTTGTTTGAGATAAAAGGAAATAAGTAAAATGAATACATGAGATGTCAATAGACATTAAATATTTTTGAAAAGTCGTCGTTTTTTTTAATAGGTAAAGACTACTAGTATAACAAAGAGACAAACGTCATGTTTCACTTTCAACAATTAATACAATACAATATGTATTAACAAACCAGAAGTTCAGTACTAATGAGCCTTTCCATCCCACCGAAGAACGTGTTCCGAGTCAGAATAGTTCAGACTATTAAGCTGTGCCAACACTTTATTAGAGAAGGCCACCAATTTCTAAGTTGCAACTATATTTTATTCAATAAAAAATAAAAACTTTGAACCGACTATATGATTTGCATATTCCTCATCATTATTTTGGCAATATTGCGAACCCTCGAATTAGATATCAACACACCTATTGCGAAAGATGCGATTCAAAATTTTCTACGATATCTCGATGAATTCCTCGGTCGAATAGAAAATTATAGTACGGATGATTTTATTGAGATTGCCAACAATAAGAAAATTCGTATAACACCACATCCATTTTCCAAGGCTTATCTCATCCTCATATTAAAAGCAAATAAACTCACAAACAACACCAGAATTCTGATAGATCTTTCAAATTTGTATTTGTTTGGGGTTAGGCTCCCGGGTAGACATTGTATATTTAATAGGCAAGAGATACCCCGAGAGCTTTTAGAGTGAAAGATGAGAGTGAAAATAGTACAATGAGATGTCAATAGATATAAAATATTCTTGACAAGTCGTCGTTAGAGATAATGCGTAGGATGATAGTAAAATAATAATTTTAGAAAGTTTCGTGTCAATAGCCTTGAATATTGTTGACATAGTATGACATATTTTTTAAAAGGAAAAAAAGTTAAAGTATGATAGTTAACAAGTTAGAATTGTTTTGTATTAAAATGACTATGTATAAATGAACTAATACGTGCACGGTTTTTTATTTTTATTTTTAACATAAGTATGTAAGCCACTTTTCTATACATCTTTTAAGTATTTTATCTTTTGAATTGCATGTAACAAAACACATGTATACATATTTAATTCAAATTATTATTTTTTATATTAATTTATAAATAGTTTATAGAGTTTCTACTTTCTACCATACACCAGTTTTTATCCTTTTGATGTCGTGTATATTTGTAGTTACTTGGGTATTTATCACAAGAGCGTGTTAACGACAAAGGCTTTCGATGTTTCAATCCATCTAGTTACATTTCACACCACAAAGGGTTTTTCATGTGTTTGTACTTGAACTTGATGAACACATTTTCATGTACACATCAGCCTCCAATTCCGCCTATTACCCCATCCTACCAATCCCTAGCCAAAACCGCTTGTGTTCCATATTGTATATGTGAATTTTAACAGAAATAAGAGGCAAATGGAGTATCAAAACTGTATCCGAGTTGAGAATCCTTCTCCCATCTCATTGTTATGTGTAACGTGTCACATGATCAATCGAAATGGTCAAACCAAATGGATTCACCTAGTAAGCTAACTGATAAGGTCATATTAAAAACACACTATACATGATTATAAACAATGTTTACCGTTTTTTAAATTTGTAACGTTAGATTATACTAGTAACTAGACACAAATTTCCCAGTTTAGCACATTTGGGCTATAAGCCCAATTCCCCAAAGCCCAGCATAACCTCAGTCTGTAATTCACTTGTCATCTTCTTCCCCAATCCCCACCCACCCCACACATCGACTCCATCTCTGCGGATCATCTATAATCTTCCTTAACACCAGGTATCAATCAATTTCTCCAATCTCAGTTACTCTTCTCTCTGTACTTATCGATAGTTATTATTAGACGACATTTTATTCATGTTTTTCAATTTCAACTAGCTTCCCTGTATTTCGAATTGGGATAATCGACACTGTTTTAACAGCGACTTGCAGAACTCTTCTATTTAATCAGTAATAATATTGTGAAGCTTAATTGCAGGACTGAGTTTCACAGCTCAGTTTTGCTTAGTTAATTAGGTTCTGATATTTACTCAGTTATGAGAAATCATTTTGATACAGTTAAATTGAAGTTATGATTAAGTCTATGGGTGAAAAACAAGCTGAATGTATGTGGTTATAGATTTCGACCGATTCAACTATCTTCGAGGCATTGTGTTGGCTCTTCACACTCATATTATTAGGATTTGGATGACTGCATATGTATCTTTTAAATTTGAGTGTTGAGCTGTTTGAAGAGCAAATACGAAGGCATGATGATTTGGTCATTTTGTTTTTATCTTCGCGCTGTTGTTTAAAGTGTTTTCGTGATTGTTTGGTCTGCAGTTTCAGTTGGGTGGCCCCTAAGGGGATTATGAAAGTAAACCGTTTGTTGAGATGACTTGTGTTCAAGTTACTGGCGGCAAGCTCGCTTTGTCTTCCTGTACTTTCCCTAGGAGGAGTTTTCAAGGCAATGGGGATTTTGCGTGTACATCAGTGTTCTTCGGGACAGAGCTTCCTAAGATTTCCCTAAAACTTCCGTTGACAAAATCTGTGTACCGGCGAAGTGGTCCTGTCTGCTTGTTTGGTGGTAAAGGCAAGCCGGATAATGGAAATGAGGTAATTGACTTCTTGAATTTTTTTTGCATGAAGTGTTCTCTAAGTTGTTTAAGTGCAAGTGTTTTGTGAATGAGATTGTAGTGACTGTCAGTGTAGCCTCTATTCTGTTCGGAAACTGAATGTAGTAGCGAAATCCATTTATGTTTGGGATAGTGCTTGATTAACGTTTCTGTTCAGATTCCGATTTTTAAATGTTAGAAGAGTTTTGAACTAAAAATGAATTTCTATAAATTTATCATGTCAAATAGTGCGGAGGTAGAGGCAGTGCCATATTGATACTGGTATTTATCTGAAATATTAGATGGGTTGCATAAGTAAAAAAAAATCACCTGCACACAAAAGAAGAAAAGAAAAAGCTGGATATAAAACCGGCCATAATAGATTTATATATATTTACAAAAAACGTGATTCTTTTTGCAATATTGACTTCACTAGGAGATTATAATCTTAGGCCTTTATATCACAATAGGCTTCTCCATGGAAAGCTATCGAAAAAGTCACTGGAATTTTTAGAAAGAACACGTCAATTGAGGATGTTCTGAAGCAGCAGATTGAGAAAAAGGAGTTTTATGACGAAGGAGGAAGTGGTGGAGAAGGCCCACCGGGTGGTGGTGGTGGTGGAGGTGGAGGTGGTGATGGCTTTGGTGGAGCCAGTGATGATAGTCCCTTGGCAATGTTGGAAGAGTTTGGACAGCAGATGATGGCAATGCTTGCCCTCATATTACTGGTACTCTTTCTCTCATGAACTCATATTTAAGTTATGTTTCAGCGTTTGTATTATGGCTCCTGATTGGGTTTCAGATTCTGAATCGCTGCTTTTTCGTACTGATGTCTTGCACTATTAGATAGATTTGGCGAATTAATATCAGCAACCTAGATGTATGTTTCTACTTCCATTTAGAGTCCTCGAGTCCCTTCACTTTCGATAACCGCGTAGATACTAGATTCCCACTTCGAAGTCAAGAGTATAGGTTCAAGGGAAAGTTACACCTTTTCTTTGAACATGTTTATAC
The DNA here is from genome assembly GCA_028659135.1 of Plantago lanceolata. Lineage (NCBI taxonomy): Eukaryota > Viridiplantae > Streptophyta > Magnoliopsida > Lamiales > Plantaginaceae > Plantago > Plantago lanceolata. The sequence goes on along the minus strand of JAQRGC011527793.1, from coordinate 1,417 downwards.
ATTATACCTTAAGCTTTACGATCCAAGTTCTTACTGTTAGATTTTCAAAATGAGTTTCTTTGCATTCCTCTCTTCTCTCCCTTTGTGACTGGAACTTCACATTTTCATAGTCAAATACTGGGTGTCGTCACTTGTGATATATTGGTTTTGGCCTAACGTATTATATTTATCCAGAGTTGGGTTCAGTAAAGATGAAAACATAAATCTTAGATGGGAAATATTTCAATAAGTGCATGTTCTGATGTTCACATTTCAAAATCATGTCACTGTTCAAACTTAGGGAGCCACTCTTAAACGCTTGAAACTTGAGGGAAGCCCAAATATGTAAATGTCATTCTCAAAACTGAGACAATTAGCCATTCTCTGTTTATGCAACTTTTACATCAATAACCATGTCTCTCATGCTATTATTTTTTATATGAACTTAAAATTTTCTCCATGACATCTTCTCTGCCTTCATTTCAGTACGCTTACATTATTAATGGCGAGACGATGAAGGCAATAGTAAAAGACATCTTCAAGTTTCTCCTCAAAGGAGAAAAAAGTTTTCGTCTAAGGCGTCTCATAAATAGGTGGAATGATTTCCTGGAGAGTATGAAAGAGGAGGAGGTATACGAAGATCCATTTTGGCTGCAGCACGCGATAATCAACACTCCCACCATGTATGACGGCCCTGACAAGTATAGAGAGTTGATAAAGATGAGAAATATAAAGATTTCTGATGATGATTCAAGTGGTCCTGAGTATGATGGTTCAAGTCCTCCCAAGTATGGTAATTCTAACGATCTTGAGGATGATGATGATGATGATGATGAAGGTCCTCCCCAATATGTTGAGTCAGGTCCTCCTGATGATTATGGTGATGATGATGATCAATACTCATGGTAATCTCTGTCCATTTCGGTTGGTTAACTTGTAATTTGGCTAGTGTTTTAGGTGAATATTGGTGCCATTTGTTTCTCTGTAGAATGAATCTGTTATATCTAGTGATGTTCTTTTCTTGTGGTAGTGCTTGAGTTGATCTGTAGAGATTGATTTCGTTTTCTGCATTCGGTCATTTTAAGTTCGGCTTGGGTACTGTGTGTACTGATACATCGGTCATATTCCGGGGTAGGGAAACCGGAAACATGAGAACTCAATGATGGTTTTGCTTTGTAGATTATGAATAGAGAAGAATGTTGAATCTTCCTAATCCTGGATATGATGACAGAATTCTTGTTTCTTGCACAATGCTCGACTCGGTTACAGTTCACCAATTTAACTGCTTAAGAGCACTCACAGCAGATTATCTAAAATGGGAGTTTTACTTAAATATTGGCAAAAAGAATAAAATATGTGTGAAATTGTTAATAAATCAGTTTCCCTAAATTTATTTTTAACCACCTAAAAAAATAGGGAATGATATCCATCTGCTAAT
>JAQRGC011526527.1:0-13425 GCA_028659135.1 Plantago lanceolata | reverse complement strand
AATATAATTTGATAGTGGGTTTCCATAAAAGGAAATGTATCAACTCCAAAAGGACGCCCAAAATGGCAAAATGTATCAACTGTCATGGGACGGAGGGAGTATATTATATTGTACTTTCTTTTGTATATTTTTAAAGTAATGAAGTGATTTCAAAAAAAATGTTTGGTACTTTGGTTGGTCATATATTCTAGTATTCTGCAATGGTGAACATGTTTCTTCTTTCGAAAAAGTAAACTTCATTTTCGTTACGAGACTCATGCAAGTCTTTGGATACGTAGCTAATTAAGTACTACCTTTGCCCTGCAAATCTTTACCGAGTAGGATTAGCGCGGAGTTTAAAAGGACACTAAAATAGGAAAGAAAACGAAAAGATTGGTGGGGTATGTTATTTTTTAATTGAAATTAATTGTTAAAGTAAAGTATGGTGGTAAAGTGGGCTCCATCATATATCCATCCTTGATTAATGTGAATTACCCGAGTTATGATTTCTGATATTGCGGTTGATATTGTCTTGATGATTTATTATGTAGGTGATGGATGTCACATGGAGTGGGTTTGGAGGCGACAGAGTGTATTGTTGGTTGCAAGCAATTTAATTGTCTCGAGATCGGATTCGACCGGGTTTTGTCAAGCATGAGTTGTGTCCATACCGTAATTCTCTTTCACTCTTGCCTCATTGGGTCAGTGGATTACACGATCTCTCGGTTGTGCCTAGCTGCCTATGGTGTTTTTGTCTTATTGAGTGGTTTGGATTGCATGATTCATTGCTTGGGGGACTTGGTTGGGATCTTTGATTTTTTAGGTTTGTTTGATACCAACTGATACTTGATCCTAGGGTCTTTCGTGAGTGACTGTTCAAGCCGGTAAAAAATCTTGGTCTGACTCGACGGTGGAGGACACAAGCAAAAATAAGGATGGGGCTATTGTATCAAGGTTGGGTGCGGAAAAGTGTGAGAAATTTGGAAGTGAATAATTTTGTTTGTATAGAATTGACGGTTTAGTTATCTTCTCCGCTAATTTTCATGACCTCCCTTTAAATTTCCCGCCTCTTGTTTTTCAAAGCGAGTGGGAGGAGGGGGGTGGGGGGAAGGGGAATTGTTAGTTGTGGGAGGTGGACCTGAATTTTGATGTAATTGATGGTCTTGGATGGATATTAAAAACGGAAGCCTTTAGTTTGAGAAGGCTAGATTAAGTGTTGCCTCATGTATTGGTGTGGAGTAATTGGTTGATGGAGTGGCATAGCATATGTGAAAGAAAATTTGAAGCTTCTGTATTTCACTTCTAGTGAGTTTGTTAAGGATTATGGCAAGATTGAAATGGGTTTTAATTAGAAGGTTTGGGTTGTAACTGTTTCAAGGGTTGAGGGAAATGTTAGTGAGGTTTGGGTTGTATAAGAGATGGTCATGGGGTTTGGAAGTGAGGGCCAGAGTGGCCCTCAGCTCCAGCAGAAGCTGATGGGCCGGTCTGGCCCATCATCTCCAGACCAGTCTGGACATTCCCAGACTGGTCTGGAGCTGTTTATTTTTTTTTAATTATTTTTTCAATTCTTTTTTCCTTTTCTTTCTTTAGCTTGATTTCTTTTTCCCTTTTTCTTTTATTCTTTCTCACGTTCTGTACAGGAAATGCATAAGAACATAGTCAATTAGTCATGAGCCTTTCTTTCTCAAGGGGTTAAGATTTATATCATCAAAATGATCATCCCTTCTCAAGGGGTTAAGATTTCCTCTGCATGGAGTAGCAGCCATCCTTACAAATCTCCCTTGTTCATCAACTACAGTCCCATCAGATAGTGTCTTCAGAATGGGTACTCTCGCTCTTTGTTGAGAGGGGACTGGTGTAGTATTTTCAGTAGATGAGAGGGTTTTTACTGCAATTTGAAGTGGTCCGGCAGCAGAACTATTTTCCCCCTTAGACAAGGATTGCTAAAAAATAGCAAGATCCTTCATGGCCATGTTGACACTCAAATGTTTAGTAAAGGAGGAGATTTTTGCCAAACAGTTGCTGATTGTTTGATTATCAGTGACCATGTCTTTTATTATCCTTTGGTTTTCATTGAACATGCCAGTTTGGAGGCTCAAAGTATCTTCCAACTCCTTTATGAGTTTGTCAACATCATCTTCAAGATTGTTGTATTGCATAGAGGTTTTGTCCTATGTAGCACGGGGACGTCCCAAACCCCCAAGAACTGGCTTGGGGACGTCCCCGATCCGGGGACGCGTCTGGGACGTCCCCAAAACGTTAGCCTTTTTTTTTCTTCTTTTTTTAATGTTATTTAAAAAAAAAAAGGTAATAGAAACAGAAATTCAGAAACGGAAAAAAGAAAGATATTCCAAGACCCAAATCGACTTCTACAGAAGCCGACACCAATTCGCCGATCTCGCATCCTGGAAGCTGCTGCCACCCACCGTCGCCTGGAAACCGCCGCCGCCGCCTGAGTTTGTTCAGGTCAGATTCCTCAATCTTGTGTCTCAATCATTAAAGATGCAAGGAATGATGTAAAAAGCTCAAGAAATGATGTAAGGGTGTCATGTTTTGGTGATTACATCGCTTCTTGGAGGTGGGTTTTGTTTGTATGAAGGTTACTGGGAGGAGCATTCATAACCATGGCAGAGTCAAAAAAGGAAGTGTTGGAATTGGAAAGGATATTTTGTTTTTTTGTTGATGTTTTTTATTATTGAGTTGTCCTTAATCCTTATACTTCAAGTGTGCGATTGATATTGATGATTGAGTTGTCCTATGTATTCGAATATTATCTTATTTGATTGTTTTACAGGTTTATATTGTTTGAAATTTTATTAATTTTACATGTTGAATATATTAAAAAAATATAAATTTATAAAAACGTATCCTACATGTCCCCTTATCCTACTTTTTTGAATTTTGACGTCCTCACGTCCCTGTATCGTCCCCGTCTCTGTATCCGTCCCCGTCCCCGTGCTTCTTAGGTTTTGTCAGCAATGGACACATCATGCTGATATCTCAGGCTTAAGTCAAACTGTGCAATAGAAATATCAGCAGTTCTTCTCAACAATACTTTCAATGTTTCAACATTTAGCAAGGCATCATTTTCAGCCTCTAGCTAGTTTTTGAATGCTTGAAGTCTTTCAACTCTTGAGGAGTGTATTTTTGCAGAAGGAACAGGGTTGATTGGATTCAAAGTGTTCATGTAGATTTGGTTAGCAAACCAAACCAATCATCAGTAGGTGTGAACCCTTTTCCAATTTCATTGTCTGATTGAGTGTCTTCATCTGTAGAGTAGTCAGACTCTATGTCACTCAGATCAGCAATCCTTGAACGTTTTGTTCCTTCAGCATCCTCAGTCTCAACAATTTGCGTTTCAGCAGTGACCGGAGGATTCTCAACAGTTTGCATTTCATCAGTGACTGGAGTGAGAGTATGCTTTTTAGCAGAGACTGGTTCTTCAATGTGCTTTCCAGCAGTGACTGGTTTTTCAGTATGCTTTACAGCATAGACTTTGTCAACAATTTGCTCATTGGCAGTGACTGTGGTAATTGCAATAGTCATCTTGGGAGTGTCAGCAAAGGCTGAACTGATGACTTGATCTTGTGTCTTTGCAGAAGCTTCTTTAGAAGCTGAGACACTTGCATCAACAACATTTGCAGCTGGAGCATTTGTAGGAACACATGAGAGTAGCTTTCTTGGGATCCTGCCTTTGGAATTTTGACCCATATCTCTTTTGATCTTATTCTCAATCAGGCTCAACTCTAAAGCATACCTCATGCGTTCTTCCTAAGAGATTTCTTCTTCAGTAAGATCTTTTCAACTGCAGGCTGTTTGCCTTTGTCAGTAGTTGATCTCTGGTGTGGTTCAGCAGGAGATGGATCTTGCTGAGATGGAAGAGCTTGATGTGTAGGAGGTGGAGTTTGTTGCTGAACGTTATCAACAGGCTTTTCAACATCTGTAGTGTTAGCATTATTGTCCAGTGCATTTTCAGCACCTCCAAGATTATCATCATTGTCCTTTTTGTCATTAGCAGGATTCGCATCATCCTTTGATTTATCGAATCCAAGAGGGGTCCCATGTACGTGAATTACCCTTAAAAAAAGGGACAAATTGGAAAGTGAATTGACAACAAGGGTAAGATGGTGAATTCAAGTTTGTAATATCCCTGTAAAAAAAATGTGTCTCATCTACATTTCAAAAACATTCAAAACTCAATCTCCCTCCTCTTCTCTACAAACGCTCCCCAATTCACAAACCCTACCTTTCGATTTCGATTGCAACTGAAACTAAACTACTCTTCTCCGATTTTGTTGGGTCCTGTGAGCAGATGAAAGTCCTCTCTCTTTAGCTTTATTACCAACTGAAATCCATATCCGACAACACCTGTTAATTTGATGGCCTCTAAGAATAAGATGAAGCCTACTTCAAGCCCTGCCCATGTGAGTCATTTAACATTTTGCAGTCATTTTGTTGCTTACTGTCAATTTGATGAATTTCCGATGTTGGTTACTGTTTGCAGAACAAGTATGCTTCCGATGGGGCTGCGGCAGAGAAGAGGCGAAGGATTGGAGATGCCAAATTGACAACAAGGCCACAGACGCGGAGAGCACTTGCAGTTGTAAATGGGGGCCAAGATCTGCCCCCGAGTAATGCCGAATCCGATTCTGTTGTGGTTGAATTCACCAAAGAGGATGTGGAGGCCTTAGTTAATGAGAAGTTGAAACTTAAAAACAAGTTCGACTCTAAGGTTTGGGGCTTTAGATTGTTCGTCTGTCTTCGTTTGAACTTCTAGTGATTTCTACAAACGCGAATGAATTTTGGAAAATGTGGATGTTTTAATGAAGTACTAGTTGTATTGTGTCCTTCTGTTTTTGTCCAGGAAAAGAGTGAACAAATGGGTGACTACATTAAAAGGCTTAGACAGTGTATTAAGTGGTTCCAACAGCTTGAGGGAGATTATGTTATAGAGCAGGATAAACTAAAGACTTTATTGGAATCAGCAGAAAAGAAGTGCAATGATATGGGTAATTGGTTAATGCTATTTGGTTAATGGGTTTTTTTATTTGGTTTTATTTTGTTTCTCATACTTGATTTCTTCCAGAGCTGCTGATGAAAGCCAAAGAGGATGAGTTGAACTCGATTGTTATGGAGTTGAGGAAAAATTTAAAGGCACTGCAGGAGAAGTTTGCTAAGGAGGAGGTGGATAAATTGGTATGGAGATCCACATTTTAATGTGTGTATAGTAAGTATAATTAATAACTTGGTTATGCTCTCTGAAAGAGTGAATACTGATGAAACTTGCAGGAAGCATTGGATGCTTTGGCCCAAGAGAAAGATTCAAGACTTGCAGCGGAGAGATCTGAAGCTTCACTTTCGGAACAGCTGAAGCACAGTCAGGAGGAAAATACTATTGCCAATCAGAAGGTGAGTGGAGAGCTAATACAGTTTAATGCTGCAGCATATCTGCCGAAATACCCGTATTGAGAGCTTTATTTCGTGTTGTATTATGACATGTGCAGATAAATTCACTTGATGATATGTACAAGCAGTTACAAGACTATAACAAAAGCTTGCAGCAGTATAATAATAGTCTTCAGGCTGAACTTCATGAAGCAAAAGAGACCCTAAAGGTTGTTGAGAACGAAAAGATTGCAGTAGTGGAAAAGCTAAGTACATTGAGGGGCCACCATACGTCCTTGCAAGAGCAGCTTACATCCTCCAAAGTTAGTATATTTTCTTTGCATTCACAACTGTATATTTACAGTTTACAACACATGCACACATGATTTGATTAATAATCATAATCCTGGTTTAATCTATCAATAATTGGTGTATGTTTGATATTTTAAGGAGGAAATTTTTTGATCGAATTGAATTGAAGCAGATTGATCATAAAGAACTTGGTACATTTGTATACAAGTGCTCTGTCCTGTTCAATCATGATCAATTGATTAGAAAAGTAACCAAACTGGTTGTCACATTACCCTGTATAAAGTTTAGACTAGTCTAAACCTTGTTTTTATGTCCTGTTTGTATATCATGGATTTGATTCCTAAGTCGGTGTAGATTCATTCTGACGCTCCTGTTCACTTTCTAGTTATTTAACGCACTTAAATTCAACTTTGTTATCAGATACGGTGACAAATGAGCTTGATTTTGTTTCATGTGGATCAGATTCAAAACAAAGCTCATTGGTTCATCATATTTGCCGGGAGATGATCATGCTTTGATTTTTTTTTGTTTTTGTTTTTTTTTTGTCCTTGTGATGAACTTCGAAAAGGCCTTCCCACGTATTTTTGTCTAAAAGAATTCCTATAGTTTCTATAGGTTGGGTCCTTGTGGAAACCATTAAGTCGCATTGCACAAGGAAAACAAATTTAAGTTGAAGTTTTTAGGACTGAAGGCTTCTTTAGAAAAATAACTTCCCACCTTTATTGAGGTGAACACCATTGTGGATGAATCACTTCTGAGTCCTCAATATAATAGCATGGAGTTAAATCACATAATTGCAACATCTGTATTTCTGATGCATCAGTGGACTTCTAGCTATAGTAAAAGACTAAACGTGAAGATAGAAGTTAAAGAACCTAACCACTTAGAAGATAATTAAGTTCAAGAATCATAAGAGAATCTATACCACTTTCTGACAGGTCATGTTTTAACTGCGGTTTCAGTTTTATTAGCACTAAGGTTGTCAGGTCAATTGGAAAACTTTACCAATTTGCATGTCATTATAGAAACTTTTGTTGTAAAACGACTTAGCTGGTTCATTGTCTATAGCTCAACAGTTTGTTCTGCGCAATAAGTAGTCTTGAGACTGTGAAATTGTAGCTAATGAATGTGGATGTAGAAAAAATGATAAAGATGTATGTGGTTTTTTTACTAACATGATAATTTGTTCTCTTAGATCTGTTTATAGGGCTGTTGAAATGGTAGTCATATGAGCTTTACACTTACACTGCCACTATAGGTGGATGTCATGGGGGAATAATAATCTAATCAATATGGTTTCGACACTGATTAGTTATTTTACAATTTATGCTTACAAAATATGGGCTCTTCAGTCTTAAATAAATCTTTTCTATCTTTCCCAAGAGGAAAATTTTGTGACATGGTTAGGAAAGAAATGTTGTGTGCCCTGTACAGTCTTAATATAAACATTGTAGTACATTAGTACCATTCCCAATGGACTGGTTACGTAAATGAATAATATTTGACATCTAAATTTGTACTCCTACGTTTTGTCACACCATTTGTTTGTACTGCCAATGGGAGATTATGCTAGTATAAGTTTTGTGCCATTACAATTGTGGATGGAAACTCACACATGATGTGTACTTTGGTCTGAGTGAGGATGAGTTTGTAGTTGGCTGTATGTTTGACATTCCTGTCTCTATTATAACACTTACTTTCAAATATTAAATGCTTGCTATTGCTGCTACCTTTTCCACCACTTCCTCACATGCTTACTTGACTTTTGTAGACATTGCAAGGCGAATCTATGAAGCAAAAGGAAGCACTTGGTACTGAAGTTGGTTGTTTAAGAGTTGACCTACAACAAGTTAGAGAAGATCGCGATCGTCAATTGTCGAAAGTCAAGGCTTTATCAGCTGAAGTAGAAAATTATAGAGAACTCACTGGAAAATCCGCAGCTATGTTGGATAGTGTACATACAAAAACTAAAGATCTAGAGGTTTCTTTTGCCCCTTTCCCGTCGTAATATCTTAGAAGTTTCATATTAACAAGTTTCAATAAAATTTTACATAATCAAGCTATTTGTTTCTTTTTAATTATCAGATGACTTGCTCTTCCCAAGGCGAGATAATAAGAAAATTACAGGATCAGCTGGGTTTAGCACAGAAGGAACTGCAGGTACTTGTGTGTTTATTTTTCAATGCACACATTTTTCTATTACCTAGTTCAAGTTTATGGCAACTTTTTAATTAATATTCCTTATGCAATGTGCTATCTCATACTTCTTGCCTGTCATTCTGTCAGCTATCAGACAGATCGAAAATGGAGACAAGATTTGAATTTGAGGAGCAGAAGGCACTTATCATTGAGTTACGGAAGCGACTGGCTGATGCAGAATTAGAAATTAATGAAGGAGAGAAACTCCGTAGGAAATTACATAACACTATACTGGTACTTATTTGTAATAACATGTTGATCATCGTTATCCTCCATGCCAAGGATATTGTTTAATTTATATATACTCAGATATTGTTTTCTTTTCACTATCACAGGAGTTGAAAGGAAATATTCGTGTCTTTTGTCGAGTGAGACCTTTTTTGTCTGATGATGGGGTTGGAAACGACATGAAAGTCTTCTCTTTCCCAACATCAACAGAAACAAATGGCCGAGGCATTGATTTAGTACAAAATGGTTAGTAAAAATAGTTGATGATTTAATGATATTAATATTTCTTCTTCTTTACTCTAAGTTTTTAGTTTTTTATCTTCTCAAGGGCAAAAGCTTTCTTTCACTTTCGACAAAGTATTTACTCCGGATGCCTCCCAGGAAGATGTTTTTGTGGAGATATCACAGCTTGTTCAGAGTGCTCTTGATGGTTATAAGGTAATTAAATTGCACATGGCTTTCTTTGTCAATTTTATATCTATTATAGTTTTGTTGGTCCTACTTCAGAAACCAAGGATTGTAATTATGGAACTCTAGGAGAGAATTTTGGAATTTCTCCAAGTTTTTTTTTTGGTTATATCCTGAGAATTCCTTATCTGCTTAATTTCAAACTAATGCCAGTAAATGAATCATGCAATCAACTTGCTTTTCCTTTATTTTCCCTTTTTTATATGTTTCTCTGTGAATTGTGGGTTCTATTTCGTCGGAGAGATGTACTTCCATATCATGCGAAGATCTTGTTGCTGAAAAATGCATTAAGGTTGCTCTCTAAGACTTCTATTAGATACATTTACAACAGATCTAAATTAATCTGCATTTTCTATTAGGTTTGTATCTTTGCCTATGGACAAACAGGTTCGGGTAAAACCTATACCATGATGGGAAAACCGGGATTACTTGATCAGAAGGGCTTGATCCCACGATCATTAGAGCAGGTTTTTAGAGCAAGGGAAAATCTTCAAGCACAGGGATGGAAATATGAAATGCAGGTAAATGTAGTAATTATGGTGTTTATTGTCTTAATTGTCTATTTATGTGCACACAAGTATTCATTGATATCAAAATTTCAGGTCTCCATGCTCGAAATATATAATGAAACAATACGTGATCTGTTGGCACCAAATAATACGGGTTCTGATGCATCAAGGGCAGAAAGTTCCTCAAAGCAGTATGCTATCAAGCACGATGCAAATGGCAATACTTACATCTCTGACCTTACAATTAAGGATGTTTCCAGTAGCAAGGAGGTTTCCTTTTTGCTGGATCGTGCAGCACAAAGCAGGTTTGATGATTATGTTATTGTATATGTAAATAAAATGTTTTAGTATTAATTGATCAAAACTCAGTCAACAATCTACTTGTTTAATACTTTGATGTTTTGAGTTTTCATTAAAAATTGATGTTTTCCTTTTCTGAACTTTCTCTGAAGGTCTGTGGGGAAGACACAAATGAATGAACAGTCATCAAGGAGCCATTTTGTCTTTAGACTGCGAATAACGGGTGTAAACGAGGTATTGTTTGGTTGTGTTTATTTTATATGTAAATCGTGTTTATTGTTTGAACTTTGAACATTAATGCAAATGAAACTTTGTCATGTTGCAATGCCATTTTGTTATCAGAACACGGACCAACAAGTACAAGGTGTTTTAAATCTGATTGATCTTGCTGGCAGTGAGCGCCTATCGAAGAGTGGCTGTACAGGTGATCGGCTGAAAGAAACTCAGGTATTTAAGCTACATAGGCATTTTTCTTGAATGTAGTTGCTGTGAGCTGAGAGTTAAATTTTCTTAATGATTGTATCACTCAGGCCATCAACAAAAGCTTATCATCACTAAGTGATGTGATTTTTGCCTTGGCGAAGAAGGAAGAGCATGTACCATATAGAAACTCCAAGCTTACGTATCTTCTCCAGGTAACGTGTTAACTGTGATTTTCAAGTTAGCATAATGGCTGTCTTCCCATTCTATATCAAGGCAAATTGTTTTGTATAAACAATTTTCAGCATATTTCTCACTGTCAATTGACCTCAACCCCCAAACAATCTGGGTTACACAATATTGTTTAAATGTCCAAGCTTTATTGTAATGCAATCCTCACTATATAAGCAGAAACTGAACCACATGGACAAGATACAGTATTGATCTTGAATCTTGCAACAAGTGGATTACTCCGGTTATTGCTAAAATTATGGCTTTTTGTTTATTTTAGTAAGCCCATTTGGAAGCCCTTCCTGTTTTATTAAACTGGGTTTAAGTACAATATAAGTGTAATCTAGACTAGTTTATGGTGTGAAATTCTCTGTTTGCGTCCTTATATTCTTGATGCTCACCTTACCCATCTTCATTTTGGGTTGCAGCCTTGCTTAGGCGGAGACTCTAAGACTTTGATGTTTGTTAACATTTCACCTGATCCGTTATCCCTTGGTGAATCACTTTGTTCACTAAGGTTCGCTGCAAGAGTTAACGCTTGTGAGATTGGCGTCCCCAGGCGTCAAACGAGCCTGAGATCATCATCTGACAGTCGTCTGAGTGTCGAAAGCTAATTTCTGCCCTGAAGTAATCTGTATCACATGGCATATGACAAGATACTGTTTTTTATTGATTTGGCTTGTAATTTGTGTAGTGAAATTGTGTGCTTGTTTGTTATCAATTGTTGAAAAGGCCGTAGTGTATCTGAGCCATTTCCTCATCAGCTTGTATTATCGAAATATCTCTGTATTCATAAACAGTGTTCTCTACAAGTTTTAAAGTAAAGAAATGATTTGATTCCAGGCTTCTAGCATAAGTTCAATTCTGATTTCTAAATGTGCTCATCAGTATCAGATGTAAAGGGAACAACTCTTTAGCACTACGCAAAGAATGCAGAGTATATTACAGAAACATTTCTTTGAACATGTCAAAACGTGGCAACGTTAAGCCATTCGAGTCATGACTTCTTCCAGAACTGATGTAGTGGCTTGATAGACTGTTTCTGTCTTTGGGTAATTCTGCTCTTTTACTGCTTCAAGTAGCTGCAACGAACACTGATCATCATTACTATTTGATTCAATGCTTAAACAGGCTATTCAAGATATGATACAGAAATTGAAAATAACCTTTTCCACATTGTCAAAAAGTCGATTGGCAAGGTTGGTGAGAGACAGCTTATCATCTGCTGGTGCAGCAGAGATCACCTCATCAAAATCAAAGTACATAAACGTCGACTTGAGACGAAGATACTTCCTGACGTAATTCCAGGCATCTCGCTGTTCTATCAAATCCCCTAGTGCTAGGAGATCAAAAGCATACTTTTTCAACCTGTGCATTCTACCTTGTGTCCCAATCTTAGCAATGTAGATTCCATTCCTGAGAAAAGAGCGCGTTCCTGTCTCTTCGTTGTTAAGCTCTGCATCAAACAAACATCGAGTTTCTATAAACTAGATCATGTGATTGTATTCATCCACATCAGTTCAAACAGAGTAGAATAAACTCGTTACATAATACTGATATACATCTATAAGCATAGTCTAAATACTGCATTTTCCGAAAGAAAAAAAAAAAGAGCATACGGTTCTTGGCGACGGGGGCTGGCAGAGGAGTTGTGAGCCAGTATCCATTGTCTTCTGCAAGCGATTTCCCAATGCCGGCATTGCCAAAGATTGCGACAGAAGCAAGGCCTACTGCAAGTCTTCTTGATACATGAACTGAGGTTTCTTGGATGTTGGTTTCATTCTCTTTCTTTCCAAAAGAGCATGTTACTTTAGACTTCTTGCCATGTTTATCGAAGCTGTGGAGCTTAGAAATGGCGGGCAGGGCTTCAAATATGGTGTTGAGATTAGGTGTAGTCGCCATTGTTGAAGTTTTGTAAGTGAAGAGAGCTGCTCTGCTTCACAGACACTGAGTTTTTGTGTTAATATCCGTTTGGAATTTGTATCATTACTGTCCACTAATGTTTTATCCGATATAGTCTACATGCTATGTTTTGTGTTTGGTCTTGGATTCACGCAATATGATTACAATTTACAAGTGAACCGTGATGAAATTTACAGTAAGGGTATGTTACTTTCGTATGAACCATGATAATTATTTTCAAATATGTATTGTAGAGCATTTTTCCATGCTACAAGCAAGAATTATAATGGTGGTAGCTCTTAGACGGACAACCGATCAAGTGACATTACCACTGTCCACTGATGTGGTCTATAAAGAAGTTAATATTACTTCTTCCCAACTGCTTGCCTTTCCACCGGGTTTGTGGATTGTTGGTTATGACGGTTTACCTTCCCACTGGGTTTGTGGGTTGTTGGTTACAAATATTATTCAATTTCATCCTACTCTTTCTCTCTCCAATATTATTTTTTCATTTTTTACAAAGTAAGTCTCAAGAAAATTGATTTTTCCTAAACATTAGGAAAATCAACATTTTAATAAGTATAAATCAGGTCAGAGGAGTGTATTCAACACTTAGTAATAAAGGGTATTGAATTTCCTAATGTGTAGGAAAAACTGATTTTTCTAAGACTTTGCCTTTTTGATACTATTTAACTCACATCCAACTAAATTAACTCAATAATTAAATTATACAAACTCTCATACAATCCCATTAATCCCAAAAAATATTTTTTCAATTAACAACCTTATTAAAAAACATTCTCTTACACATCTTATACAAACTAATAATTACCCCTATGATCTTACCACACACTCTACTGAAAAACCCAACTCTCATCCAAACACTAATCCAACAAACACACACTTTCATATTTCAAATCTTCTACTATTTACGGACTTTTACTACAGTAACAAACCAACAATCTCAGCTCTAATTCATACAGTCCCTTCATGTTTCTTTTTGTTTATATTATGAAAAAAAAGAACTGTTTTACGAGAATTTTATTATATAAATACATTTTTATGGAGGAAAATAAAAAAGAAAAAAAAAAGAAAAATTTGTTAGGGAGCGTTCTTTTAGAGGAGAGAGAACAAGAGCACATTATTTAGTCAAAGATTGAGAGAGAAAATAGAGTTGGATGTAATAAAAATCTAATCGTCCCTCATATGAAATACGATCATCTAACAGGTGGTGTAGATAATATAATCCCTAAGAATGTATATATATATGTAGCTAGGTTATGTCATGAATATGTAAAGATCAACAAAGTCAATCCTGTTGAAAACAAGCTCTTAAATACTACAACAAAACTATAATTATAATGTAAGAAGTAAATATTTGAGAGAAGGAGAAATGTTGGTGTATTTCTTTCATTCATCAACATGCTATTTATAGAGAAATTTTGGGAACTATTTAACCCACTAAAATTACTATTCCCACTCATAAATGTGG
>JAQRGC011505920.1:0-11986 GCA_028659135.1 Plantago lanceolata | reverse complement strand
CCCCCCCAAAAGTTATTTTTCTCCTTAATATGAACGACCCAACTAATATTTCCAATAATGACAGGCCATTTAGTAGGGGTATAACTGAAAAAAGGTAAAAATGGTACTGGGATTTGCAAAATATCAAGTGGAAAGAAACATGATTTTGTGTAGAAAAGATCACTAGTTTGGAGCAATGGTAGTATTCGAATACATTTGTTTCGTTATGTTGAAGCTGTAAATTTTTTGTGTGATGTTTAACCATCTCTATCTCTTATTTTTCAATATATAGCATATTGCTTTCCACAAAATCAAGGATGCTGGGGCAGTTGCTAGCATAGCAGCTGCTGAGATCTATGGTTTGAATGTTCTTGCTCAAGACATACAGGTTGGTCCATGGAGAGCATTTACATGCTATACAGATTAACACTAACACATAAACATATACGCACGAGCATTTGTTAATTTATCTGCTATTTTTCTTCTATCCAGGATGACTCTGATAACGTCACTCGCTTCCTTATGCTTGCTAGAGAACCCATTATACCTGGCACCAACAAACCCTTCAAGGTGAGTTAGAAATCCATTTCTACCTGGAGGAGTTCCTGCACATCATATTCTCAACTTTCGGTTAATCCACCAAATCATTAATCATTGATATTTAACAGACAAGTATAGTCTTCTCTCTCGAAGAAGGTCCGGGGATGCTTTTCAAGGCACTTGCTGTTTTTGCTATGAGAAATATCAATCTGACAAAGGTTAAAGAATTTTCTTCGGCTTAAGTTTTGGTTAGTTCTTGTGTGGTTCAGCTATAATAGTTCTTTCTATTTTCATGTAGATTGAAAGTCGGCCGCTACAGAAGCATGCTTTGCAAATAGTTGATGTTGCCTTCCCCAAGTAAGTGCAGTTACTTTGCAGTCAAATCTCTAAATCCATCATATTTCCATGAGTACTGTGTACTTTTTTCAGTTTTATCTTTTACATCTTTTGAGTACATTTATGTACTCTTTAATAAACATAATAATCTTCCTATGCTCCAGTATAGTTTTATCTGCTAAGCATGCTAATCTTACATTTGTTTCATTTTTAGAATTTGATTATCGAGTATACATTTGGTGAAATGGCACTGTTTCTTGCACTTTAATAGTGACTTGTTGTAGGTTTTGGAGTGTGTAACATTAGAACCTCCTCTGGATTATAAAATATTCAGTGTTAGAAAAACTTACAATAAATGAAGTCAATCTGTAGACGAGAGTTTATTTACAACCATATGACAAATTGCTGCAGTTTGTATTGTACAGTCATAATTGTCTTGAATTCCAGAACTGATCCTTTACTTTTTCTAACATATTTTCAATCTAAACATATCTTGGGTTATGCATTTCTGATCAATTTTTGCGCAGGTACTTCCCATATCTCTTCTATGTTGATTTTGAAGCATCCATGGCCGACGAAAGAGCTCAAAATGCCCTTGGCCATCTAAATGTACAGTTTACTCTTACTTTCTTTTGCTCTGTCTAGCAAGACTAGGTGATAAGTTGGCTCTGATAAGCCAGTTGGTGCTTGAGTAGCTAGCTTATAGCTTAAATTGAGAGTCATCAGGCTTGGTGATTTTAAGGGAAGTAATTAGCTGAGTTTCCAACTATAGAATCTAAAACAAATCAGTGTCTTTTTTTCCTTTCCTTTCACTAAGCTACTTGAGGTAGCTTATCAAATAAGCTATCTGATTAGCTACTAGGTCTAGTTAGGCGTTCAAGTAACAAACTTATTTTGGTTAAAATGGTCAAATAAACTCAGCTAGTATTAAGCTCGCTTTAAGTAAAGCCTTTGAAGTTTTAAGTAAAGTAACATTACATGTAATATTGTGCAGGAGTTTGCTGTGTATATCAGAGTGCTTGGAAGTTATCCAGCTGACACCGGCCTTCCATAAACGTAAGTCCTTTTTAAGGTGGGAATATCTGGAAACTAGTTTACACTCTACAGTATACAGTAAATATGTAGCCTCTTTTGTAATGGTTACAACAACAGTATACAGTAAATATCTGGAAACGATATTGATCATACTTATATTATCCTAAGAACAATCTGGATTGATATTTTGAATTCATACTTAAACTACAGATGATATGATTTTCCTCAACACTCTGAATATTTTGTTAAATACATAAAAAGTGAATTTTTTTTTTCTGTTATTTTGCTGTGCATTCAAACTTCGTGAACTTGTTCCTGACTCAGCTCAGTACACTCGGAAGTGATTATCTGTTAAAATTAGATGATTCATAAACATAATTATTACTGCCTGTTCTACTTCAAGCTCATTGGTACAAATTGAAGTGATTGTAAAATCTTGAACAGTTCAAAAATATGAGGCCAGAAGCTTCTAATGAGTTGAGGATCATTGGTACAAATTGGATTCTACATAAGATGGTTTTTACAGTGCTTTTGGAGTTTAAAATACTTGAGAATATTGATTTCTTGCATATGTGACCTGCTGGAATGCGTTAGGGGTAGACAAATGGTTAGGTCACCTGTTACAACTTACGGTGCTCGAGTGCTTCATACATAGGTAGCTTATCTGCATTGAAGTCTGGATTCTTGATCTGAATGTGAAGTGTATCTAATATCCTTCGATTTTGCACGTTTATTATTTATTTTAGTGAGATTAAATTTTTGAGAGAAGACTGCATAACATCATGACCCCATCCTCCGTCCCTTGATCCACAACTCATTCTTATAGCATATTTCTAGCAAATATTGATCAATTATGAAGTTACATTTGCTATTTTGATTTGAGAAATTATTGGATCTCATATTAACCAATTGTTGTTACCTTTCAACTAACTTTCTCTGTTTCGCTTCAGGCAACAAGTTCTCTGAATCGGAGTCTCTAAGAAGATTCCTGCGGACTAGTTTTGTACCTTAGTGTGGAGATAAATAATCAATTATCATCAGTATAATTCGCTCTTGATGCTATTTAAACGGAAACACCTCTATCATGTAAATTATTCAATTTTGCTGCAACCTTTTCTCTCTCCTCTTTTACACCTTTTTGTTTTACAGTAAAACAGGCATAGTTGGCCTGAGAAACACAAGTTTTTCTACACAATTTGTATGTCCTGTGTACTATAATGACCTATGGCTAGTTACAGCCTGTGTCCATTCATAGACCTGATACGAAATGGAATAGAAATATATTCTGAAATCAAAGTGTTTGTTTCGACTTATGATCCTATCTACTTTTTTACCAGTTACGAAATGTATGTTGTTCACTGAATAATTCATGCCACAAAAGACAATGCTGGAAAACTTGCAAAAGCAAAACAACAAACTGCACTTGCCACTTGCCAGTACTTATTACAAAGAGAACCCCGAAATGAAGTTTGATGCAGCAAAAGCATAACTTAAAAAGTTACAAGAAGCTCCACATCCACGCACAGGCAATATTTTAGCAACCCTAACCGAAAAATGAGATCTCAAGAACATAACGAGTCTAATGTTTATCTCAGAACAATATCACTACTTGGCCATTAGGCTCTGTACAAGTTCCAAGATCTCCCTTCGCATGTTAGAAACCAGGTACGGTGTAACTTGCTCTTTAACGGCAGAAAACCACAAATTCTTGTCATTCTTCGGTTGATTACTTGCATACCAGACACAGA
Organism: Plantago lanceolata; assembly: GCA_028659135.1. Classification (NCBI taxonomy): domain Eukaryota; kingdom Viridiplantae; phylum Streptophyta; class Magnoliopsida; order Lamiales; family Plantaginaceae; genus Plantago; species Plantago lanceolata. Next base: position 8,348 of record JAQRGC011505920.1, on the reverse strand, counting down.
TTGCTTTTGCAATGGCGGTAACATAAAGGCCACAATCATAACCATTCCTTTGCTTCGGTGTATCAGAGGATTCAATATATGTAGCACTAGAGGCTATAAAAGAACTTACAGCTATGTACACCATTCTGGCATGTTCACTATTGGAGCAGCCTCCACTACTGTCATGATGTATAAATGCATTAGCATTTTTCTCAAATGCAAGTAAGCTCCAGTGACTCCCGCCTTCAGCCAGACTCACGTTATCATTGTCATTGATGGGAAATAGTATTAGCGTCTTTCGAGATAGATGAAGGGGTTCAATAAAATCCTTGAGGCTCGTCATATCAGGGCACTCTTTTATCCAGAAAGCAATTGAAGGTGGGACCAGGAGGATGTCCTCAGAAGGGTAGCATGTAGTAAGGTAACTGAAATAAAATTCAATGATGCGATCATTTAAGAAAAACGGGCCACTGAGAATGTCAAGATCAGATCTCCGCAGAACAACATCATTATAGCTGAGAATTTTCTCGTCCGCCATAGCTTTGCAGATTCCAGTACGTCAAGTCATAAACACCTACCCATACAAGTTTAGTTAACTTTATGTCTCAGAAGAAAAAAATGGTTAACTCAGCCAAGTTTTTCTACTGCAGAATCTAAAGCACACTCATAGGCATCTAGTTACTTAACAGTTAACAACGAACAAGTGCTACACATATGTAGCAAAAAGGCTGCCTGCATGAATATCACACTCCACAAAAGCAATCACAAGATTATAGGCTTAAGATTTGCCAATGACATCAATATAAACAGCACCAGTATTTCAGTTAGGCTAACATGCTGAACTAATACTTAATCTGATCTTATTTTATGATTGCAAGCTGGGCATGAAATGTTAAAAACCTTGGCCTTAGGCACCCAACAAACTTAGGCTAAATAAGTTGGCCTGGACATGTGAACCGTGCTTAGAATTTGAACTCCAGCCTTATCAAAAAAGGACTCGAAGATAAAAGCCAGTGCTTGTTAATCCCATTTGCAACAGTGACTAGGTAACTTTACACTAGCACGACGTAGACTCGCTACAAACTGACCTTCAAACATTACAATAACCAACATTCTGTTGCCTTTTCTGAGAGAATAAAGTTCAGATACATTTTTATACTAATCTTAGCCGAAACTGTATCCAATCCAGAGTTCACGGAACTTTGATACTTGTCAACGAAAACTACGAAAGATCAAGGCTCCAGAGGCTTAGAGCCTCAGACCATTATTAGTAAAGAAAAACAAACTATCTATACTGGGGAAAACAAACAATAAAGTAGTGCAGTTATTTGATACAAATATACAATACAACTCTTAGCATGTTCTTGATTCTACTTACTGGCAACACAGCTCAACTATCCATGAAACCAGTGATGCTACTAGATTTAACTAGATTAGGAACCTTCTACGAACAAACCAATCTCTTTACCTAGTCCTTCAAGCAATAAACAGTAGTAACCAGGAAAATGGAAAGAAAAAAAAAGCTGAAGAAGACATTTTATCAAACACGTTACATTCACATTCATCACAAGTTACTGCCGTTTGAAATTATCCAAAGTAGGTACATATAGACCATCTAAAAGAATGTAGAGAGTGGAGTTTAGGGATTTAGTTCATCTTTCAACTTTTCGATAAGGATCAGTCATAAATAGATAACAGACAGTCGAGTAAAGCAAGATCTATACATAGTCTAAGCTTGATCAAAGCAGAAAAGAAAGAGTGAAAGAAACTCACCGGGAAACAGTGAATAGAGAAAAACGAGAAACGTCGAGTGTGCTTGATTCCGGCTCACAAACTCCCCTCTGTCACAGAGATGCTAGGGCCATCCCTTTTAATTTGGACCCAACATTCCTAAATTTTACTAGTCTGGACTCTGGAGTCTGGACCTAGACCCGACCTGTTGGGTTGGTGAGGTTATTTCTTAACTAATAAACATACGTTTTAATGGTATAATGTTGTCCATTTTGAATGTGAACCTATACGATTTTAATTTTAATATCGTCCAAAAGGTTTCATACCATTGTCGAGCCTTACGGACTATTGAAGTCTCGGAAATCAGTTAAGAACTACTAACCTTATTAAAGAAAGGAAGTGACATACTTTTAATTTACATGAACTCATAAAGTTAGTGTTTAAAGTGGTCTACTTTTTCATGAGAATCAAAAATAGGATTACAATTATTGCCAAAAAGCTTTTGGATCTTTCACGGGTAGTAGGAGGACGAGGAAAAACACATTCTAATTCTTTTTTATCCTCTTTCTTTTTGTTATAATGATATTATACCTTTTCATATTTATATTTCACTAATAAGTGGGGAAAAAGTACGTAATGAAGTTGAGTGATATTTATACTTATATAACTTTTAATTACAATTTTTTTACCTCATTTGAAATAAATATTGTATATGAGTACTAAATTTGCTAGGACGACAATTCCTCTACATCGTTTATTTTTAAACAATATAATAAGTCTCAACTTGTGGTAGTGGGCGGTAGTCCAGTTCGATTCAAAACCTGCAACCGGTTCTTTGTGATACCCTTTCAATCATCTTCGTACCTTTTCGTTATGTGTTTTACTTGAGTTTTATCTACCTAACCGTTAACCAGTTTTAGTTACAAACTTTCATAACCATTGTGTCTGTTACTAATTGTTTTATTTATTGCTTATACACCAAGCTATGATATTTCTAATCAACTAACATGATGTTGTATATGATTAAGGAGCTTTTGCAACTTTTAGTAAAAATCATTTTATTGCAAGGTACTTCGTATACCTTAACTTATTTTTTAGTTGTCATTGCCATTTAAAAACTTATAGTTACAGGTTGTTTTAGTCTGAGTTGCATTTTATATTTAGGATAAGCTTATCTATGTAATGAACATGGGAGTAAATGTTAAAAAAATTATAATTTAAAATATGCATGTCGTTAAGATTTAATATTCAATATCAAGTAAGTCGTATATTTTCTCTAACATGAGAGCAAATGTCGTACTACAAATAAACTATTAATCTTTATGCTGTCAAATAATCATGTTTAACGTTATTAAACTAATCATGCTACATACAAACATAATAGCCTCACCAACATGGGCACCGCGCTCCAATACTAGTATTCAATATATACGAATAATAATCGGATGAGACAATCCTCTTAAGTCTAATCCTTTCACTTTATGTCCTAACTTGGCAAGAGAGTTCGTACACACATTTCCCTCGTGTTGTCTAGGCCTCTGCCACCACGATTCCCTCCGCCACCACCATCAAATTCTCCGCTGAGTATCCGCCAACACTAGATACTTCGTTACCACCACGTTCTTCTCCATTGCTACGCACGCCACAAGCACATCATCCTCCGTTACTAACACAAAAAATTGGTCAGGAATTACATCATTTTATTTTTAACATTGATTTTAAATAAATGTGAATTCTTTATCTATGGAAATCGTAGTAATTAATATCGTGATAAGCTTGACACATACGGCCAAGGTAATAGTAAAATTAAATGCCCAAAGTCCAAACATGTTGGAATACTAAAATAAATTCCATTTTGTACACCTATCGTCGGTGATATAGCAGCAAATTAATATAGATACAGGCTCAAAGAATATTATTTTCGTGCACCCCTTTGAGTAATTCGTACAACTACACGCATTTACGTTATTCAACAACAAAGTAAGAACGAACAAAACAAACAAACAAAATCGTTTTCGCTTAAAAAAACTTTCCAGAATTGAATAAGGAAGAATAAACGCGTGAATGGTAATTCGTTAATCTCCTCCTTCCCGTTTACAGTTCTCCCCAGAAAACCGAATAAACGCCACGAGATTTCTCATTTCTCATTTCTCCCCCATGGCAGTCTCCACCACCAGCACTGCTGCCATATAGCTTTGTATTCCACACACAAAATCACTGTGTGCAAGTGCAATTCCTCTCCAAGTGAAACTTCTCGCGGTTGCATGATCTCGATCGAATTGGTTTAGATCTGGTAGGTGACGGAGAGTGATTCGATCGGAGTGTTGTTGTTTTTATTTTATTTTTCCGGTGGATGGAAAATGGAGTACATCGACAATTTGCCGGATATGGATCTGATGCGCTCGGAGAAGATGACGTTTGTGCAACTCATTATCCCGGTGGAGTCGGCTCACCGCGCCGTGTCTTATCTCGGCCAACTCGGTCTCGTTCAATTCCGTGACGTATGTTTGGATTAGATCTTTGTTTTTTTTGTTCATATTTATATGTGATCTTATCAGTACACTGTTATGAACATTTACATCAACTCATCAAGCGTATGTGAAGTTTCACTGGTTGATTCATTTTTGCATGAGTTCACTCCTAAATGAGTTGTTGAAATTGCGGGGGATAGTATTAGGCAGCTTACTGATGGAAATGTTTTTATCAGGTCTATTTGATTAGGCATGGGTTTATGAGTGGTAGTGTTGTGATCCTGTTTATTCCATAGTTGATGAATTTATCTACTGGTATGTTTGATTGATTTGAGTGGGTATAGCAGTGGAGAGAGTTACTGAGATCAGGTGTTAATTGTTGAACTGGAAAGACTAGGACAGTGTTGCCCCCTCTTGTATAGGAATGAATTTTGCATTAGTCAGTTGTATGAAACAGTGGCCTGAATGTTGAATGAGTAATCAGGTTGCTATGCATATAATGTTAGTTGACCGAGTGGAAGTATAGCTGCTAGGACCAATGGGCAATGAGTGTGTGTTACGGTCTATAGATGGTGATTTTCATCAGTTGCTGGGTTATGCCATTCTCTGTTTGGGGTTTTGTATGCTATATGTGATTGTTATTATGTCCATAGGTGGACTGTGCTTTGACGATTTGTTTTAGGTCATGTCTGTGTAGTAGTGATTAGTGTTAAAAAGTCTTCTTTTAGGCTGAAGAGTACATACTACATACATAGATGTTTCAGGTGGAAGTGCTTTTGGTGGAGCATTATTCTCATATTTATCTTGTTTGCGCATCTTTCAGGATCAAGTGAACTTTAATTCTTAAACAATGTTGTTGCTATTTAATTCTGCGGTCGTATTGCCTGTGGGTTGTTAATTATTATGATAAGATAAAATGATAAAATTGTATTGAGTGTTCGCCAGAAGTTATTTATAATTATGCGCATATAATTTTTATTGATTCTATTGAAGTCGTGCCTTTTTATTCACTGGCAGTTAAATGAAGATAAAAGTCCTTTCCAGCGGACATTTGTTAATCAGGTATTATTCATCAATTGCTATTGGCTATTGATAATGGTTATGTTCATTCTATGCACTATGCATTTCCGTGCACTAGATTTTGGCTGGTACTGTTGCAGATTAACGTTGTTTTGAAATGTGGTCCTGACTTCTATCCCTATCCCAAAGTTATTGAGATGGTTTGCTGTATCAAATGTATATTTTATGTTTTTGTTTTGTGTAATATGAAGGAGATGTCAAAAGTTGAACCTAGAAAATTGCTTTATTCTTAGTTTCTTAGTATATGTTTAGTAGCAGTTATACTACTGTCTTCATTCCAACTAATATCATAATACGGCGTTTGACATTCCTATGCATCTTACTTCACAATTATTTGCTCAGGGAAGATGTTACTACATGAAACTTGTGATAATGACATATTAGAGACTTAGGGTGTCTCAGGTTTCGCTCTCAATTTTATGGCTGTACACTTTATTTTTCGCAGAAGTAAAACAGGCAATCATAGTTATCTGTTTCTTTCACATTCTGGACAAATGGTGGTGTGTTATTGCATGGTTTCATTACTAGGCTTTATCTTACTTCCATATCAGTTTCTCTAGACCTTTTCCCACTTGTAAAAAGAGTCATCTGCCCTGTCACATGAGCAAATTACCACTGCTTTCAGCCATATGCAAACATGTATTTGTGTTGTCTTTCTATTTTCTTTGTTTATTAATTTACTGAACTTATATCTATGATTAAAGGTGAAAAGATGTGCCGAGATGTCTAGAAAGTTACGGTTTTTCAAAGATCAGATGCATAAAGCCGGTCTTGTTCCGTCTCCTCTTCCAGCTTCACAACCTGATGTTGAAATAGAGGAATTGGAGGTTAGATTCTTGTTGTATTGTCTGAAGTATAGTGTATATCTTTAGAAATATATTTTCCATCTCTTTACAGTATGCGTATTTTTTGATAATTTGTATTATATGCATTTCAGATCCAACTTGCAGATCATGAACACGAGCTAATAGAAATGAATGCCAATAGTGAAAAATTGCAGCAGACATACAACGAGTTGCTCGAGTTCAAGATGGTATTACAGAAGGTACATCGCAGTAATCTTCATCTTTCCTTTTAATCATGGAGCAAGCCTTGAGAATGTATTTATAACTCAAACAATATGTTTTTTTTTTTTTATGATTAGATTTTCTTTCAGTTGTATCTAAAAGGTACCTTAGCAATTCATAATTTTACGAGTAAGAGTTTGTTTCCTAGGTTTTGGGGGTTAAGAGACCCGTCCGAAGTCTAGAAGGGAAATTACATAGTAAAAGTTAGGCATCGAACTTTAAATTCTTCCATGGTCTCTATCCGGGATATTTTACGTTGGCCTAGATTATTTTCATTTTTCAGTAAGGCTGACTGTGAATATCTGGTGTTGTTGCTAACTTGCTTGCTGACTTTCAGTGGACATGTTGAAGTCTGGCCTTGTAATTTATGGACATGACTTGTATCTTGATGTTTATTAGAGCAAGAGTATTTGACTTACTTGGTGTCTTTTGAAGTTGGTTTACCAGGCCGTGATTAGGAATGGACCACTTAAAAATCTTACTAACTTAGTTGAGTTGCTGAACATGAATGTGCCATCTCGTGAGCTGTAATCTATTTATTAATTTTTAAAAGTTATTATTTCTTCAATATATGAACAAGATGAATGGAATAATCATCACAAAGTGTGGGGAAAGCCTATAACTATTAACTAGATGGACTAGACAACAGATAGATGGTTCAATTGGTTGATACGCATCAACTGGTATCAGTAGACAATGGAAACATGAGTCTTTCATAATAGTGCACGGCCTTGTAAACAAGAAAAACTATTGGAGATTTCTCTTTTTCAGTAGTGGAAAGGATATGATTGCTTACCATCATCGACTCTAAAACAAAATGTTCATATGCTTTGACCCGTAAATGGTAGCTGTGCTGAAATATCATCAAATGTGCTATACTCACTTCTTAAATGAATGTATATCATATGTGCTATACTCATTTGATGAAGGATAACATTGTTTATTCTCACTTCTTTTTTTCTTAAAGTATCAAGAGTTACCCTGGGGGATAATGTGCTATACTCACTTCTATATTTGCATATGACTTATTTCAGGCAGGTGACTTCCTTATATCGGGTGGCAGTCATGACGCAGGCCAGGAAACTGAATTACATGAAAATGTCCATACAAATAACGGTTTTATGGATTCAGCATCACTGCTCGAACAGGTGACCAAGGATATGATTTTTTGTTCTTTAAATACTCTTGTGTTAATTGAATAATCTCCTAGGCTGTATTGATGTAGATTTTGTTATTTTCAGGAGATGAGACCTGAACAAGCAAATCAGTCTGGTGTAAGATTTATAAGTGGCATCATCTGTCAGTCTAAAGTTTTGAGATTTGAGAGGATGTTGTTCCGCACAACAAGGGGCAATATGCTTTTCAATCAGGCACCAGCAGATGATCAAATCTTGGACCCTGCAACAAATGAAATGGTAATTGTTTTCGCTGATTTCCTCATGTATGTTGAGTTAGAAATGCTAAATGATAAAGGGTCAAATGCTTTATCTGTCAAAAGAACCTGAAAAGTTATCATTTATACGATCCAAGTATCACAATACTGGTTCTTCTATTTATTAAACACGACAACACGTTCATTTCTTTTACGAATGTACTCTTTTCCACCCAGAATAATGTTAAAAAAAGTCAGATGCTACATGTGATTCATTACTGACAAACTGCCTTGTTGGCTTGTAATTTTTCCATGTGCAGGTTGAGAAAACTGTTTTTGTGGTATTCTTTTCTGGCGAGCAGGCAAGAACAAAAATCCTCAAGATTTGTGAAGCATTTGGAGCAAATTGCTACCCAGTTCCAGAGGATACAACCAAAAGAAGGCAAATAAATCAAGAAGTATGTTACTAAACAAATTGCTTGGTGCTTAGTTTCATTAGGAAGAGACTGAAGATCAGCGTATGCTCTTTCACAATATTTATTATGCTTTAGATCTTGAAAAATGACTTTACCCTTTCATATGACACCCCAGAGCTGACAACAATGTCCTAAAATTTGTATTACACTTTGCCCTATTATATTTATTACC
>JAQRGC011502297.1:0-11898 GCA_028659135.1 Plantago lanceolata | reverse complement strand
AACAATAAAAAAATAAAAAAATAAAGGAAGAAGAAAGAAAAAGAAGAAGAAAGAAGAAGAAAAGAGAAAAGAAAATAAAATTAAAGTTAAGGAATTGTTTGGCTGAAGTGAATTGAAATTGTCGGTCAATGTTTTTCAATTTTTTGGGACCAAATGTAATTGTTCAACTAATGGGGATAATTTTATAATTAGGGTCCCCAGTGGGGGTGTAGATGTAATTAACCCTTAAAAGAATCAAAACGAAAAGCTAACTTTGTTTCCTCTAAAATACTATGAGCCGAGGACAAACAGAAGACATTAGACATGAGATGTTTATTGACGGTAAGGACCGAATGGTAACAAACAAGGTTTTACCAACCCATTAAATATGAAGATAAATGTATGAACCTATTCCCAACACATATTCAAAGAATGAAAATGGTTCGTATTGTTGTACTTGACTCATTTTCATGTGTATATAGACGTATTAAAAAAAACAAACCTCACACATGGACACAAATTGCTGAAAATTTTAAATTAATTTGATTTAAATCTCAACAAAAAGTATCTCGAAAACTAATTTTATATATTTTGTCTAACTTCCAACTTCAAAGTATTGTATAAATTCCATCCAAATTTGGAATCAACATATTGACTTTCACCACTGCAGGCCTTAATAGTAGGTCACCTTATGCGAAAGAGGGAGCGATAGTTCTTGTTTTTGTTCTTTCATTATCCCCTACAAATACAATTGAGCTTAGACAGTTACATGAGTGACAACGGTATTTATCTTTTTTTTTTATCTTCAGTTTATTTTGAACTCTTCCCACAACCATTAAAATTTACTTCCTAACATGCCACCTTACTTTTTTTGAAACGGCAAATTAACTATCATATTCCTACACAATTACAAATACACCTATACCAACCTTATATCTCCAAAATAATCTAAACTCACCTTATGTCTCCCCTGGGGATCGAACCCCTGATCTCTCGCCCATGTGCTACTCCAACACCCTTACCCTTTACCACTACACCAACCTTATAACTCAACCTTCGGAAAATTTACATATTTCCTAACATGCCACCTTACTATTAATGCATAATTATTATACTCTCGGTTTACGAGATTAAAACATGTACTCCTAAAGCGTGCGATTGTCTCTCATATCTCGATTTTATCATAAAGAGTTAAATTGGCGCTTATTATTCCACACTTTGGATCAAAATATAGTTTAAAATGGAAAAAGATAGCATTTGATATAACAACAATACAAACACACTCAAAAGTTTTGAGGACTCAATATCATTAATTGAAAAAGTGAGGGGTGCAAAAGAAAACTTTAAGTTGGGCAAATTAGAAATATACTAAGTATACAAGGGGGAAATAGAAAAGTTGAGTGGAGCACTGTGACCTCTCATATATATTGCCTTCGCCCCCCTGCTAAAGCCGCTTCACTCCACAACAATCGATTCGTCCACTCCTGCTCCGCCCATCGCCGCCGTGGAAACATGAAGTTCCAAATAGAAGACGTGACCGTATACTTCCCATACGACAACATATACCCCGAACAGTACCAATACATGACGGAGCTCAAACGCGCCCTCGACGCCAGAGGCCACTGTCTCCTCGAAATGCCTACCGGTACCGGCAAAACCATCGCTCTCCTTTCCCTGATCACAAGCTACACTCTCTCCAAGCCTTCCAATCCAGTCAAGCTCCTCTACTGCACTCGCACCGTCCACGAGATGGAAAAAACCCTTGCCGAATTGAAGGTTTTGCACAATTATCAGGTCAAGGAATTAGGGCCTGCAGCCACGGTTCTAGCATTGGGGCTTTCGTCTAGGAAGAATCTGTGTGTTAATCCGAAGGTTGTATCGGCGGAGAATCGTGATTCAGTTGATGCTGGATGTAGGAAGCTGACAGCTAGTTGGGTCAGGGCGCTAGCTGCTGAGGATTCAAGTGTTCCTACTTGCGATTTCTTTGAGAATTACGAACGAGCTGGTTCGGATGCTGTTCTGCCTCCTGGAGTTTATACAATGCAGGTTTGTTTGCTATTTGGAGATATCATGTTGTGAAAGTTGTTTGATACTTTGATTGTGTTATTTACATTGAGTCTTGCTACAATGAGGTTATGATTAGAGGAAATAAGCTGATGTATATGTGATATTCGACTACGAAATGGAGAAATAGGAATTGTGATTAGAGATCTTTCTTGTTATTTTATAGGATTTGAGGGTGTTTGGGAAGCAAAAGGGGTGGTGCCCATACTATTTAGCGCGTCACATGGTGCAGTTTGCGAATGTGGTTGTATACAGCTACCAATACCTTCTTGATCCCAAAGTTGCTGGAATTATATCCAAGGATATGCCTAGAGAGACTGTTGTGGTGTTTGATGAGGCACATAATATCGATAATGTGTGCATTGAGGCACTTAGTGTTAGTGTAAGGACGCAAACGCTTGAAGGGGCAACACGAAATCTGAGTAAGATGTCTCAGGAGATTGAAAGGTATGTCGCTTTGTTAGTAGAAAAGGAACTTCCGTTTAGCTCAGTTAATTAATGCGGTCAACACTAGCGAAAACATGCCTGTTTCGTTTTTGTTTATTTATTTATTTGATCTATTTTTTGGATGTTTTTTCCATGTACATAATTGAATTGGCTCGTGGAGATTCAATACTCCTATATAGATTTATTTTGATCTAGAGTGGCATGGTTCAAAGTATCTGCAGTGGTGATTGTTCAAACTATCATTGAGCTCGTAATGTAGGTCGCATAAATATTGGCATAGCAAGTTTACTCTGCATAATGCAATAATGGATTTTTGGAAGCACCTAAGCCTCTTGTAGAAACTAGAAAGTCTAATTGGCTTACAAGAAATGAATATCCGTGGAATTTATTTATTTCCTTATATTTTCTAGTGATTTTACAATCGAACATTTCCAATTATTCCTTATAATACTTGAAGATCCAGAATATTGAACTTGTCCTGAGGTGTTGAATTTTGAATTTTTTGTTGTGCTACCATTTCTCTCCTTGAGTAAAAAGTTGTTTTGAGTGAAAGGATATGAAAGTAATTTTCCTGTTTCTTTTATCTTAACTAAAAACTTAACATGGTAGGAAGGTTAAAGGCCTCAGACGCTGGCCGATTGCGAGCAGAATACAACCGGCTTGTTGATGGGTTGGCTCAAAGAGGGAACCTTCCTCGTATGTTCAGTTGATGCATTAATACCTCAAATTAATTATACACAATCTTACAATCTCCTGATCTGTTTTAATTGTGTATCTTTGGCCTGTGCATACAGTTGGTGATACGTTTTTAGCAAATCCCACCTTACCTGAGGATATATTAAAGGAAGCAGTGCCTGGGAATATCAGGCGTGCGGAGCATTTTGTGTCTGTTTTGCGCAGATTAGTCCAGTACTTTAAAATACGGCTGCAAACTGAAGTTGTTGAAAAGGAGGGCCCTGTTTCATTTGCCGCTAAAGTTAATGCAGATGTTGGCATTGACCAGAAAATGTTAAGGTTTTGTTATGACCGACTTCAGTCACTTATGCTGACTTTGGAGATAACGGACACAGATGAGTTCATGCACATCCAAACTATCTGCGATCTGGCAACACTTGTGGGGACCTATACACGTGGATTTTCTATCATAATCGAACCTTTTGATGAAAGAATGCCACATATACCTGATCCTGTATTCCAGGTATGCCTAAACTATTGAAATTCCAGGATTGTAATGCGTGAGTGGCACCAATATTTTCCCGATTTCTCTATTTTGTGCATTAGCATGAATCTTGAGAAATATTAATCTCAGCTGAATAGCAGGTTTTGAGACTGTTCTAATCAAGATATTTGTTTTCTGTACCTATTAGAAAATTATTAGTTTCTGAAAAACTGCAGTTGCTAGAGTTATCTGTTTCTAGAAAACTGATGCTACCTTTCAGATGTAGGTGATTGGAGATTACTGACTGAATATGTTCCCCAGTCTATGTCTTTTTTTTAAATCTTTTTGTTGACTACGGATCATTAGACCTATTCCCTTTGCCAGTGACTTTGCTGTGTTGTGTGCACCCTAGTTGCTCATGAAGTGCTTTTCCTGCACTGCAGCTTTGTTGTCACGATGCTTCCCTTGCCATAAAGCCTGTGTTTGAACGGTTCCAGTCCGTTATTATTACCTCTGGGACACTGAGCCCTATTGATCTCTATCCCCGTCTTCTCAATTTCAATCCTGTGGTTAGTCGAAGCTTTGCAATGTCATTAACGAGGGATTGCATATGCCCTATGGTTCTGACTCGTGGAAGGTAATTTAGTTAGATATTTTATATTAACCTACATCTCCTGAAACTCCTTTATTATCTGTGAAAAAGTTCACTGCCAGTAATAACTTCTCCTGCTTGGGTTCTTTTTCAGCGATCAGCTGCCTGTGAGCACAAAATACGATCTGAGAAGTGACCCTGGTGTGGAGAAAAATTATGGAAAACTTTTGCTCGAAATGGTGTCTATTGTTCCAGATGGAGTTGTGTGCTTCTTCGTTAGTTACTCATACATGGACGGGATTGTTAATAGTTGGCATCAATCTGGAATTCTGAAGGTAAATCTTGGTTGGATTATCACCATTCTCCTGTTGTATGAGCCTAAGAGTTTCTTTAAGTTTAGTAATGATACCTGATTTACCAGACCTTTTATTTTCCTGTGTTTTACATGAATGCAGGAGATAATGCAACATAAACTTGTATTTATAGAAACTCATGACGTTGTTGAAACTACTCTGGCATTAGATAATTACCGCAGAGCTTGTGATTGTGGACGAGGAGCTGTGTTTTTCTCTGTCGCCAGGTAACTTGACTGAATGTCCATTTCCAGTAGCTTCTTATACATGCAAGTATTTAATTTGTTTGTATATGAATGTATGTGAAACAGGATATATAAATAAATAAATACATGGTAATGAGAATGTTGACGTTAACTGCATTACTGTTTCTGTTCTCTAGCACCATGTAACTTATAAAGTACACTAGTCTTTAGTTATGATTCCTTGGCCATACCTGGGAGAAGAAGGCTATTTTCTTTACCTGAGAAAAGCAACTCGGTCTAACAAAGAGGTCTAAGTTACTATCCTCCCCTAGCTATTTTAATTGCAGATTAGCTTTACCTGATTCGTAGTCGATACGTGACCCACACTTAGTGATGTATTCGATACATGAGGGTATTACCAACTAATTTTAATTTTCGTATGTTTGCTTTTGTTGCCTTAAAATACAAACTACTGTAAGTTCTAATTAACAAAATTTATGATATCGTAGTCTTAAAATCCTAGTTATTAAATACACCAAGTAAAACATGTTAAACATGTCAAAGTTTAAGAAACCATTGTCATAGTTGAAGAACTGGAGTACTGGAAGAACTATTGTGGAGTATCAAGTGTCAGTACACGAACAAGTATTTTTCTCCCAAATAAGACTTCAGAACTACTGTAACTGAAGGTATCAGTACCTAGTATGTGGGAGAATAGGAGAATCCATTTTCTCTGTTACAGATTCTACTTACCTCGAAAAGAAGGATTGAAAAGAATAACATGTTAATTTTCATTAAAAAACATATTGTTTCCTGGGACCTGTGGATAGTTTAGTGAAGTGGCCTACATTACATTGAAGAGTCAGTCAATCCACCTTTTTCCTTTTTATATATTAAGTTGCCATTTTTGTTACAAATGAATGTTCACTTGCAGGGGAAAAGTGGCTGAAGGGATAGACTTTGATAGGCATTACGGAAGACTTGTGATCATGTTTGGTGTGCCTTTCCAGTACACCTTAAGCAGGTGAGTAACAATTATGAAATCTGGTCTTTTTGGAGTGTTAAGGAATTTGACAATTACTGACCTGGGTTGAATAGATATTATAGTTGTATGCATGGTGTGTTATAGGATGTATTATCACTAGAAGAGACTGTCAATGCAGCCATTTGTCATTTACTCATTTGTGTTATCTTCTTGAACTTGAAATGGAAGTCCATGTCCTTTGAATGAATATCAAAACCAGGGTATTTGTGTCTCTGCATTGGACTTTTATCAGACAAGTCTTTCTTTGGTTGTGAATCTATTTTTTCATGCTTGAATTGTGGCTCAGCTAGTGTTGTAATTGCAGAACATTGGGTGCAAGATTGGAGTATTTACGTGAGACTTTTCAAATAAAAGAAGGCGATTTTCTGACCTTTGATGCGTTGGTAATTTGATTGCACACAGTCTTTCTTTTTTCCTTTTTTTTTTAACACCAGAATGTATCAATATGAGTGTACTTACTGGTATAATCTTTCCTTTTGTTTCCAGAGACAAGCTGCTCAATGCGTAGGCCGAGTCATTCGATCAAAGGCAGACTATGGAATGATGATTTTTGCTGACAAAAGGTTTGTACAGTGTTTTGATACCCAATAATTTTTTCCATCATTGCTATTATAGTATTATCCACGTTGGTCAGTCAAATTTTTACTTGTAGTCACTTTAGCATGCACCGATGTAGTAGTATAGCTCTTTGTACAGTTTCACTCTTTCAAAGGTTTTATTAGTCAGATCACTGTTATTATGCACATTACCGTACTTTAGCTTCATTGATTTCACATTGTCACTTAATGTGCATCTTTTTACTTGTCATATTTCAGATATAGCCGCCATGACAAGCGGTCAAAGTTGCCTGGTTGGATCTTAGCACATTTACGTGATGCTCACCTGAGCTTGAGTACTGATATGGCTGTGCATATAGCTAAAGAGGTATGCCTAACTGGACAATCTATCATCTTCAGTTTGCAATTTGCAGTATGTCTGATGTATGATCTGAATCTTTGATTATTTGTCTTACTAAATATGCAGTTCTTGAGGAGAATGGCTCAGCCATATGATAAAACTGGGGCTATTGGTAGAAGAACCCTTCTGTCACAACAGGACGTGGAAAAGATGGCCAATAGCAACGTGTCGTTTTAAAGCTCAAGTTGGCAAATCCTGGTAACTCGAACCATCAAGTACCCTGCCAGGCAGTGCGTTATGTTTACTACTGTGCTAAATTATAAAGATATCTTCCTGTGCAAAATTTTGTTTTCAGTTTGTAGCCCAGGTTTGTTCTTGTAAACATCAACCAATTATTTAATCCAAACAATTCCCCCATCCAGTATCAATTGTTCGATACCAGTCATGAATTGATAGTAGACTGTTATTCGGAAAATAGCTGATAAAAAGTAATGTGAAAACCTTCACTAGCCATATCACGGGTACCATTCTGGGTCGGCTTTGAACCTGGAAAAGGCGGGTATCTGATATCGTACACCCAAACTCACCCATCACCCCTACCCACCTCTACTGGTACCAAATTACCAACATTACAGGCCGACTCATCTGTGTGTCATGACATGAATAACCATAAGTTATGTCCCAATACAGGAGATTAGAAATGAAGTATATACTGGAGTACTAATGTTGCTGTGTTGAGTCCTGACTAGTAGCGGCTTATATCATTCGACAATAATCTGGTTTATTGCCCTTTTAACTTCCATGATGCTTGGTTTTCTGCCATTGGCGTTCCCCTTCACCTGAAAACATAATAAAACACACTTCAAAACAAGGAGTAATGAATAAACTATCTTCAGAATTCTGAAATACTGATGCAATGAGACCTTAGCTCTCAGTTCAGCAGCAAAAACCCCATCAATAACAGAACATTGCACAGCTATCACCTCAAGCCTGCACTTTCTAAGCGACTGCATCACATCCAGCAACAACCCCTCCTTATCCAGACACTGTATCTCCACCAGTGCATCTGTCTCGATTATGGATACCTCCACTTGCCACGCTTCTGCCATGGCCCTTGGTTTCCCTCCGTCGCTAGCCTCCACGATCCTCACCTTCCTCTTACTGACTACACTACTCTGACCCTTTGAATTCTCACCATTCTCTGTCTCCCATTGTTTTTTTCGTGACTCAAGTTCTTGAATCTTCTTGCGTAGCTGCTTCACATACTCTATGGTGTCGCCGAGAATTGAAGCCTTGTCCATTTTTGTGACGCAAGGGACGAGTGATCTGAGAATGATGAAGCGCTCGTTGAGCTTCTCCCTCCTGCGGCGCTCGGCGAGCACGTGATTGGCGCTGAGCTCATCTTGTGATGTGCCTTTCTTCGTAGTTAGGTCCCGTGACTTTGCGTGGAGGTAGGGCACAGTACATAGTATGTATTTAAGGGTCCACTGCGAAGCTTTGTTGAGGTGGCGGTTTCTGGTGGTGGCTGTGGACCAAATAGAGAAAGCCGAGCTTTTGGAGCAGAAGGTGGCAGAGGAATTCGACCACTGGTTTGATTGGTTTCCGAGTATGGCAGCGACTGTTTGAGAATAGTGGGTGTCCTTTTCTGATAGCACATCTGCATAGAAGTTGAATCATTCCCCTCAGAAAGATAGCAAAGAAAAGCTACAAGTCTTCTCAAAAGATGGTATAGTTTTATCACATTCTAAGGGTTATGATAATACCTAGTAGCGGTGTTTGATGGCCACTACTCACGGGAGGATGCAGCGGTTGTACGCCGCTGGTCACATGTTCTTTGACTTCTTTCGGTGGCCAATGATGTAAGGATTCTGCCCCGCCTAGGTTCTCTTGGAACGGATTTTCAGTAGACTTCGCAGGTTGCCCCATCGTGAGTAGGTGAAAATCCGAGTCTAAATTGTTTGATCCACCATCCGGTGATCCCAACCTAATGTTATCATAAATGTCTAGCTGCATAAGCTCAGGAGCTTCTGTAGTGCGAGAAGAAGTCTCTGTACGATGACCCTGAGGCAGACTGTCTACTCTATTCGTCTCCTCATCAGAATCTGATTCACTCTCATGATCCTCGTCCTCTATGTTCGTCACATTGTCATTTTCGGTCACTGGATGAGTGAAGGCGGGAGCTGAGAGTAGAAGCGGAGACTGGAAATGCGGCTGTGATGATGAGGGAGGGTTCGAGGTGGAGTGCTCTGAGAGGGCCGGTTTTGGAGAAATGGGATTTTGTTTTTCCGTGAAGAAGGTAAGCATGCAGTGAACCAGTCTGATATCTTCTTTCACCTATGCCAATTTCCCAGCTCAAACAACTTAAACATCATCCATATGTATTCTGGTTCGAACCGGTAGAAATTAACAAGGAATACCTTTTCATTTGTGCCAAGTTCCACCACCCCTTCTGGAAGAGGTATACATACCACAGTCTGCACAAAATATGAAAATGTTTTCGTGTTCGAATTATATTCATATAAATTCAAAATAATAATAATACTGCGATGGATCGATACATGGAAAGTCATTCGGTATTTTCAAGAATTGGCAAGCCATGATACGAAAAGCTTTACTTACCTGTATTCTGGCACTCTTAGCAAGAATTGCTCTAGAGAAGACCTTGCTGTCGACTTCATTTGCGCCTGTAAGCCACATATGTTGCTTCCTTGCATACGCTTTTCCTGGTAATCTTCACATCAACATATACCTTGATTACTATTTGTTGTCCTAGTTGCAGTAATTATAGTATATGATAGTTAGCTTACCCGACATCTGGAGGAAAAGAGAAGGAAACACACATTAGGTAGTACCACTCAGTCTCCGTCAAGTCCTCAGGCGACAAGGCAGCTGATGGCCTCCGCGACTGGGGGTTCGTCAAGTCACCGGCGGAGGAGAGAGTTTCATATAATTCACGAAGCTGTTCGCTTCTGTGTAGTGATGCCTCCTCCGTGCTAACTTCTGTAGACTGGACAGTCTTTCTTGTTTTTATTGCTCCATTGTAATATCCATCACGCCATACTAATATCCTTCACCAACATAAAATTGCATAAACATCTCAAAATTTTCAGTTACAAGTGAAAATATTCTACTATCAACCAATTAAGCTGTTATTCTCTAGATATAATGCTGTAACCGCGAACATAAACTTCTTCTGAAACCAAAGGAAACACACCCTCTTATGAGCAGGTAGCGATTAGTTGAATCTACGCATGAAACTAATTTGACAACAAGTATCATTTTATGCGAGTACTATAAGAAATGTGTAACAAACAATCGATTTAAACATCCTTGTTTGATTAAAGATAAGAGAACACAATTTCGCAGTTGAAATTGTAACTATAAAAGTAACGGAAATCGATCATTATCTTATACTTCTCGATGAACTATATTATAAGATTATATTGCACACAATTTTGTCACATAAGATAGAAATAGAAACGCTACGACTACGACTAACCCTTGTTGGGGGCAAAGCTGCCAGAAAATGCTATACGTCCACTGCAGATTTTGAACCGAGGCCTGTAACATGCCGTGAAGGGACACCATTTGTGACTGCTTATTGTGAAGCTCAACCAGATATATAACTAAACAATACTACTTCATATAATTAGTCAACACAAGATGATGAAATTGTTTGACTATTCAAGAAGCTGTATTTTATATTATATACAACTATACAAGAGATTGATCAATATGAAGTTGTTCAAGTGATAAGTCTTTATGAGACTGAACAAATACTAAAAATGGAACGATTTAGATAAGTTGATTAAATTGAAGATGGGGAAAAATTGACTGGTTGGTACCTACCGAACGGTTTTGAGTGATACCTAAATTTCTTATTCGTTTCCATCGATCTTTCCTCATCACATACCATTTGTTGTCACAACTGGTGTATTTAATGTTTTGTTCAGGAGTTATCGTTCTATTTAAGTTAAATAATAAAGATGGAAATAATTTTTAGAGAAACGGGTTATATTATATCACTTATATGCAGTTATACTGATAAACACACCGAGTTAAATGTGAAATTAGGTGTGTGAAGCCGTGAAGCAGTCAAGAAATAGGCTTCATCATTCGTTTAAGTTTACCCGTTGTATATCCAAACTTCATATACAATAGATCGGTTACAAGTTACGACGAGTAAAACTAAACGAATGGTGCAAATATGCAACTCATGCCACTCTTGTGAACCTGTTCGCAAATTTCCGGGTGATATGAGATATGAGTCATATGACACATGAATACGTGAATCATGATGACTTTGTGAAGTTGGGCCTGGCATGCATGAGCCCAATAGTCTTCAGCTCACATAACAACAACCCAAAACGAACATACGTCACAGTACGGACAGGGCACCGGGAAATGTTGTCCAAGTATCGTGACAAATATGTTCACAAGTGGTCTAATAAGATTCTTTGAGTTTCAATATGTGAGTAAAACAAATATACATGATAGAAAATTTCCAACTTCACTAAAAATTTGAACTCGTAAAAATAAAATAAAGTTAAATTCACATACAAGTTCATTAGAAATGTTTAATTTTTTGTGAAAAAATGTACGTGAATCTTTAAACAATGATTACTCGAGTGACTAGGTATGGTGATTAACCCTACCAGGTATGTTTTAGTGCAAAAACCGGAGTAAAATGGAAATGGGGAACATTCCATTAAAGGAAGGAAAACAAGTGATGCCTTTGACAAAAACCTAACCAGATTACATCACTTAGCCAATAGTATCAACTTATCATGGCTTGATCGATCACTCCAGTACCATCCTCATATAGTCATCATGTAAGTAGGTAGATGGTACACTTGTTCTCCTATAAACATGTTTCCCGTTCAACTAAAATAACCTTTTAAAACACTACCGCGAAACCCAATGGAAGTTAATTTGTGTTGTCAAATTTACAAGGATTTGTAAGCACATGGACTTATTTGCAATTTGACCCGGTATAGAAGTTCTAATATGGGAGTCTGTCATTTGATCTTAGGCCTTAGGGGGCTTGCTCCCATTTATGTGTTTTCGTGTATTTGATGCAATATGGTTATTTAGTAACTTTATTAGTTATAGTTTTAATAATTCCATCTTTAGAGTTATTTTCATATTTTTAGAATTCTATTAGTATATTAATTTTA
>JAQRGC011499737.1:0-15129 GCA_028659135.1 Plantago lanceolata | reverse complement strand
AAAAAAAAAAAAAATCATGGGCCTGTATGGCGACGGATACAAACCGTCGCCAATTGACCATATTGCCCATGGCGACGGATTGGTAATCGTCGCCATAGTCAAGCAGCCCGGCCGACCCGGTCAACGAATCATCCGTCGCTGTAGTCGTTGCTAAAGAGCGACGGTTCGACTATTTGTCGCTATATGTTTAGCTACGCCCGGTTTAGAGACGACCTAACTATCCGTCGCTAAATGGTGTAGCGACGGATCGGTACCTATCCGTCGCTATATAGGCGGATTCTTGTAGTGGCACATAGAGTCAAATAGAAACGGTCACATGCACAAATTTCAAGTTCATATACACACAGTCCAAAGCAATACATTCAGTGATTCATAAGTTTCCAGTGTTGTGACTTTTCACCTTATTAACCCACCAACAGTCACACACATTGAAAAAGAAGGATTTAATGTAGAAAAACCATGCATTAACCCACCATCATATTTACCCAACAGTCACAATATGCAATTCAATGCACCCACCTTCCAACAGTCACATCCAATAACTTAACTGGCTTTTTTGGTCTTGAAACTAAATTTCCTAGTTTCAGAAATTCTGCTTTTCACGAAACTAGCTTTTACACTCGTGTTTTTTCTAATTTCAGGGATTTTGTTTCAACCTAAAACTAGTTTCTTCTTTTTTTTGTCTTGAAACTAACTTTCTGAATCGTAAATTAAACTAATTTTATTGGCGGGGGAAAGTAACTTGGTTAGTGATATGTTGGTTTTCGGCCTTTTTTGTTTCCCTGGAACTAATTTGTTTGGATCTAAAACTAACTTTCTAAAATGTACTCTGCTAATTTGAAAAATTATGTGTTTAAAATTAACTTTCTTGGTATCGAAACTAACTCTCATGAATCCCTTTTCCTGGTGATTCTGCCACTTTTTTATGATAAACATATGGTGTGGGGTAGAAATGTTAAGCCAATAAAGAAATTAGTGCTTAAAAAATAGAATGGCACATATATGCAAGACTTTTAGTGAGGTGTATTTATTTGGTAGAATTTTAACGAGGTAGCATGTATATTCAATTCTCTATTTTGTTGTAAACTTGTAAATAACGTCGTTAGATTTGCCAATTGTTTCGTCTTCTGCAAGACTCCAGAAATTTCAAATCTCTTCCTTTCCCTCCTAAAATTTCAATTTTCAAACAAACCTTCCCCTATAAAGACTCTTACCGTATAATCCTAATCCAACCAAATCAAATCTCTTATCACTATTCCCTAACCAAATTTGATCAAATGGATCCGTATTACAGAAACCGAACCTGGCACCGGCAACCCGAATCCCACTGCCGCTCGTACTCGCCGTCGCACATGAAACCGGAGGTTTTCCAGATCCCTGTCGAGTATGTTCGATCGGCGCGCGTTGAGCGTTTTGACGCTGTTTTGAAGATACAGAGAGTTTTTAGGGGTTTTTTGGTGAGGAAGCCTGTGAGGAAGATTAGGGATGTGAAGAAGCAGGTTGATGCGGTGGATCAGAAGCTCTCGAGCCGTGAATTCGTGGAGTTGATTCGGAAGGATGAAAAGGAGAGGCTGAGGATGAATGAGGGTTTGATGGCGCTGCTGTTGAAGCTTGATTCGGTTAGGTGCTTTGGTTTAGGGGTTAGGGATTGCAGGAAGGTTGTCACTAGGAAGGTGATCGCGTTGCAGGAGAAGATTGACTCGATTGTTGCTGCTGTTGGTGGTGATGGAGTTAGGGTTTGTATGGGGACTGGTTGCTCGGATAGCTCTGTTGTTGGTATGTTGGTTGGTTCGGATAAAGATGCGAAATGTGGGGGGAATGGAGTTGAAGAGAGATTGGTTGAGACTGAGGTGAAGTCGGGTGAAGCGGATAGTGCGAAGGTCAATTTGGATGATTGGACTGAGGTTGAGATTGTGGAGAAGGAAGTAGAGAAACAAGGCTGTGATGATGGGAGTAAGAAGAATGAAGAGTTGATGGAGCAAATAGTGGAGGAGAACAAGAAGATGATGAGCATGATGGTGAGGTTGGTTGATAGTAATGAGAAGCAGGTTGAGGTGCTGAAGGCATTGGCTAGCCGGGTGGAGATGCTGGAGAAGTCTTTTGTGTGTGATGTGTGTGATCATCGGAGATGCAAGAAGCTTAAGATGAATGCTGCTTCGAGTGGAGAAGACATATAGCTGATCTTTGGTTTCATCTTGCCCTTTTGGTTTTGGTCTCTGTCTAGCTAGTTGTACACTTAAATTAGTTTCAAGCTACGTTTGTGACTTGTGAGTGTATATGTTTTGACTTGATTGAGCTTGCGAAATGCCAATACATTGTTTTGTTCCCTTTTGATAGGACCGACTATATAATCCACGTCTAGGTTGAGTTGAACAGGTTCCATGTTAGATAGAATACATTTGCAGGCTTGCTAATTCAGTTTGTATTACTGCATCATATTCTTTACTTGGATAGTCTCATTCTGTTTTGGAAGGCGCTTGCATGACAAGGTTTCTTGAGCTTGTGATTACATGGATACGGTTACTTAGCATTGCTTTGAAGTTTGAATGCTCATGCATGATCAGCTGATGAAATCTTGTGAATACTATGTTAGAATCGTTGATTACTCGTTGCTTCAACGGAAAAGGCCGTTGCAGTGAGTTGTATGTAGATAGCTTAGAGAAGCCCAAGTGTGTTGGTATAGTTTTATCGTGAATGATTTGAGGTTCCAGATCATGGAGTGCTTTTTCTGTTCTGTCTATTTCATATCCTGTGCATTTGAGAAAAGGTTCAATTTAACTACATCACATAAGAACAGATCCAGTTCGTTCACACTGGATACCTGACGAACCAAATCTTTTCTCACAGCTTAATTACATACAGTACAACATAAATCCGACTCGAAACTAGCTACTCAGCTGTGTTGCCTACCCGACATTTCTGATTCTTCTAAGAAATCACAGACAAGATCCCCAGTGTAACCTGGTACTCGTTTCTAAGTAGCTACGGTTGCAAATGACCTGCAACCGAAACCACAACATACAACTGCTACCTTATCACTGAACAAGCATACATTTTGTATATACCGATTACCGAGCACTTAAGCCCATTCCTATAATAATTGCAGACAAAGTGAACAACGTCTAGACCATACAGATACCATGAACCTCAAGATTATTCTTTACCTTTCCTCCCAGTCTTTATCGTCCTCAACTTTAGAATGGGGCTCTGGTGCGCTACCTGTAGGTGGTTCCTCATTCAACATCTCCGTCATAATCACTCTCCGTTTCGACTTTACATCAACTTGGCATTCAGTTTTGTAGGCTTCACTAGAACTGGTAACATTAGGTGAATATTCGCCCTTGGTTGTTTCTTCTTGTTCACGTTGGCGCATAAGTAGAACCGCATACATATCCATCCTGCATTCCTGCAGATTCTGTCTCATCATTTGCAATTGTGGATTTCCTGTCATCAGAAAGCTCCAGAGCTGATGAAGGACCACCAACGCTTGCATCTGGCTTCTCCCTGCCACGCGGCTTTTTTTTTTTGTAAGATTAATCATACTCTGTGAGTCTGTGTGATTATCCATGGAGTCAAGACTTCTGCGTTCACGGTTCACCAATTTAACATTGCCTTTATCATCCGCACAAGAGAAAGCAACTTCAACCTTAGTGTATTTCCCGTAGGAGTTGAATAAACAGGTGCAGGATGATTTAGCCATCAAGATCTCCAGTGGCTCAAGCAGTGTGAGCTCGAACTTCCCAATCTTGAAGAATTCCGAATACAGGAACAGCTAAATCCTCGACTCTTACAAGTTGATCCACCAGTGGTTTGAGCTGTTCCTCCATCTTTGTAAGCATGTCTCTTAGTTTTTCCTGTCGACGTCTTTTACTAGCATTATCATCTCCATCTCCACAAGTACCCCCTTTGCAGCTGCTTTCACTGCACTGTAAGTACTCATCATCTGAAATCAACCAGGAGGAGCGTTGAGTGCAGTCTATCTCTTATTCCTGGACAGTACTATTCTTGCTCTCCGATTCATTTTAAAAATTAAAAATGGTTGAAAATCTAAATATGTTTATTTTTTATCTTGGTTCATGAAATAGATTGATATATCATTTCATTTATGAAACATTACAAATGAAATTTGTTGACATTACAATTGAAAAAAAATAAAACCAATAAAACAGTAGATTGGCTTCGCCCGGGTTCGAACCGGAGACCTTCAGTGTGTTAGACTGACGTGATAACCAACTACACCACGAAACCTCTGTGTCATATTTTTCTCTCATTTCTATTCACTAACGTTTTGGTCATCCAACTTCAACTGTACCACTTGAGTGCAAATGGAGGCCTCCCCCTGTAAACTATATTTTGCATTAATATGGGTGGGTTATTAGAGATCATTCAGGCAACTTTAAACAAGATGGGGCCTTTTTCTTAGGCTTGTGTGATAACAACACTGCTGAACTCTGAGCTATTCGAGTCGGTTTACTTACAGCTTTCAGCTTACATTTTAGTTATTCATGTCATTGTGTAAACTGATTCAGAATATGTGTTAACTATATTTGTGGGGGCTTGGAGCCTACTAGGCAGGCACTAAATCAGGTCAGGGACATCAAGAAGATGGCAACCAATTTTCTGGAAAACCTCTACGGCGGACTTTCTTGCTAAATTAGCAAGTAGTCGCTTTAGGAATGAAGTAGTTGCACGGCGGTGGAACTTCCACCACTTCCTGACAATAATCTACGTGAGGTGACATCTTGGATCTAAAACATGCCGCCTATATGGATCTAAATTCTAAGCTTGTGTTCGTTTTAACCTTTGTGATGAGACCACTCGATTAGTGCCTTACGTAATGAATGATGAGCTACTTCATTTTAAAGAAAAAATAAAAAAAGCTCGTACAAATTACATGATCTAATCACATCAACAAGGACTAAGGATGAAAAGAAAAATCACAACTAAAAAAGTGATGATTCGGACAAAAGAAAAGAATAGGTCTTCTAACAAATGGATGATGCTTGCCAACAAAAATTTACACTTATAAATAAAAAAATTCAGGATTAATTTAAACCATCAACGACAGTTTGAAAATATTCGTTTGTAGGTTCACCACTTTTAAACTCTGTTCAATTCACTTTAATTTCAATTGTCTTCAGTTCAGTTTCATTCAGTTAAGTTCAGTTCAGATTTACTTAGTAGTACGAATTTTTACATATCAGGTTTACTTAGTACAAATTTATACTCCTCTCAGTTGTATTGAGCGAAGTCTTACTCTTTTAGTGTCATACTAACTTTCAAATTAAATCAAACAGGCCAAAGTCGGACATTGGTTAAGACAACATTCTTATAAAAAATAACATTCCGAACATGGCTATGTTCTCTTCAAAATTATTATTTTCATTTCAGTTCTATTTAATTGTACTTCTAACTAAGATTTAGTTATATTTTATATTGAATGCAAATAAATTATATTCAATTCTGTTCAAAGATACAAGTATCTAAGAGTGCCAACCGAGGGATTTAGAATTTTATCATATTCAGGAAAAACATAACTTCACATATATTACTCCCTCCCTTCCAAGTAAAACAAGAGACATAAATGAACCATTGAAAAATTATCCCAGCTCTTAACCGACAAAAACCATATCCTTACAAGTCCGGGCTTAGAACTTGACATGTACATCAATAATCTTATGTAGTAGTAATTCACAGATCCACTACAATTCTCACTAATTACAGCTTATTACAAAACTGCATTCACTCGCATATCTTATTAAACATGCTAAGCTAATTCCTAAGGGGAAAAAAGCTATACAGGATGATTCTCTATACCTGTGCAACTAGTGTCTAATATAAGGAAGAACATAAAAATCACTAGAAAACAAAGAGGCTAATTAATCTTCTAACCGCTGTATCTCTCCCATCATGATTCGATTGCTAGTGACTTTGAACCCCAGAAGAGCAGGATCTATCTGTCTACCTTTTTTCCCTTTCTTTTTGCTATTCCTCGACCCCTCTGAAGGCTCTACACCTGCACCCCCTGCAGTATGACTTTCTTGAACTGCCGGTTTCTTTGAGTTGCTTTTAAGCATGTCGCTGAAAGAAGTCTCTAATACATCCGAAGTATCGTTATGGGATGAGGTTCGCCGAAACTGAGCATCTTTTCTGCTAGAAACCTCCTTGGGGACATTACCTCCTGTCTCCCGTCTCATGCCTGCAACAAACCAACACACATCATGAAATTCTTAAGTGCAGAATGGCCATTGGTAAGGAAAGAGTAGGGGAGTTCAAGAGCATGCGTTGTTGTTTTTTATAATATAAACATCCCCATGTCATTTTTATCACAGCAAATTTTGCCTTGCATTTTAAGATCTCTGCTCTTAGTATTGGCCCAAAATCTCATATAGCTTGTCTTTAATGTCTAACACATAGAATACATACTCCTGATCTATTAATGAACCTTCAAATGTCCAAGTTAATCTTCGAGAAGGAACAATAAAGCATGAAGTCAACTAGTGCACCAGCAGTTGCCAAGAGTACACACTCCTGAGCTAAGTGCAAATTTTGAAAAAAAAGCCAAAAAGTGTGGAGCAAACAAACAGAGATTGACAACTACATATAAACAATTATTATTCTCACAATCTCACCTCACTACTTAAGTTAAGGTAGAATTAACAAGAGAATACGTGGCTAGATCACTGTAATGAAAGTGTGAAACGGCAAGTGCAACAGAAAAATCCAACTCACCATCGGAAGGTATTGAACTTGTTACACTTTTTCCCCTGCTTACTGGATCAGCCGTTATGTCAGAAAGCCCTTCCTGAGAAGATACACCACGTGACACAGGTGGACGTCTGAGCAATATATTTTCTGGTCCTTTTGAACTGGAAATTCGCAACCTAGCCAAGGTAAATAGAGTGAGAAATAAAGAGATATTCAAAGCACTAAACCTATGCCCCAAGAGCAGCAAGCGAACTGAACATAAAAAATTAAAAATTAACAATATAAAATTATCCATTGCATAGTTAAGAAAAAGACCTTAGCTGAGAAAAAAGTTCATTGCATAGGGGTAGGAAAAAGTAGTACTTTTGGTATAGCAATAATAAAATATGGCAAGATCCAAAGTATCAAAAAAATTTTAAGCATCTACTTCGTCACTACCTTTTTATAATTTTATGTATGAGATAGGTTCGATGTTGCTGGATTATGACCCTATTTGATCAAACTTTTTAATAATTCAGAACTCGTTTAAACATTTGTATACATATAGAAATCTTGTTGAAAGTTCAGGAATCAATATTTTCCATGAAGATGACAGAAACAAAAAAAAGATTGAAAATGTGTTTCGCAAGATTACAACAGTGCTTAGAAAGTTTCATGCTTACTAGTTTAAGAATAAGAAATGCATTCAAAACAAAGTGGCAATCATCACCATATTAGAGTCTCAGATTATCCAGTGTGAAATTAATGAAACTTATTAAGAGGGGCATAATTTACTTGATATTGATTTTAAAATTAAAATTAAAAGAGAAGAAAGAAATGGATCCAGCATAGAAACACCTAACCTTGAGAAAATTTCCTTCACCACATAGTACACACAAATACAAGAATTCCAACAATAATAAATTTATATTAGTGGCTTTCATCGATGCAACAGAATCACATGACTTTAATGCATTCCCTCATATTCCAAATAGCATTTATAAGAACCTGTCTACAAAACTAGTAAGAATCAATGTTTCTGTAGACAGCCAAAATTTCTTACCGGTCCTTGGACACATCATCCAGATGAGAATCACTTGATCCAATCTTTTCATTGCGAAAACCTGATTCACAACTTGAAATTAGTTATGTACAATTGACATGTATAATAAAGATAGATAATCAAAATACCACAGAAATTACCGGCAGTGTCGAGTGAGGCATGCCTGCTGTGAACATTAACTGCCGCTTCCCTTAGACCCATAGGTGCTGAGACAACCTGACCAACTATGTTTTGTCGAGACTCGGATTTGTTGTCAACTACTTCATTTGTGACCACTCGCTTGTCTCCCTCCACGTTAGAGAGTGCGAGATTCTCTGGTGCCTTATTTTTCATGCTGAAACCATTGGGGTTTACCTGAGAGGTCTCATCAATGCCGGAAACAAATCTTTCTCTTTCTCCAATGTCCTGCAGGCTAGATATCCCATCGCCAAGTCGGTTTTGGAGTGGCCCACCTGAATCAGATCCAAATGACCCAACAGCAAACGAGTTGCTGAAACCTGCATCTTGATCTGACATAACACTGAATGATGAGTTTGCTGTGCTAGTTCGAGAATGACCAGACACAGGCCTTCTGTCGCGTGACACCCCAACAGTAGAGCCAAACTGTTCGCTTGAAGAGTGGTTAGATTTCTGATGTAGTAATTCCATAAGCAAACGTTTTGAGCTGTCATCATTTGTTCCAGCTGACATCCACAAACTAGGATCTTCAGTGCTCCTAGCATCTGATTCTCTTTTCTGCCTCTCATGATGTAGTTGTTGATTTCTCAATTCCGTCCATTCATTAGGCAACTGGCCATTAGTCTCAGCCCAACGCCCTTCTGCCGTGTCCAAGTGTGAACCATGAAAGTGATTGGGGGTTAAAGGTTTGTCAGTACGCTGAGTATAAGCGTCGGACAAAAATCCACCAGCCTGGCCACCAGGATGCATCCGACCAATCTGCTCCTGGATATCAATACTTTGAGCATGAGCCATGGAATTCATGATATCAAGGTTTAAACCAGCACCGCCACCATTGAATGACATGGAACGCTCGAAGGGCAACATCCCAGGGTCATAAAGACCCTGTTGAATTCTGTCCTGAATTGACAGATTCCTGTCCTGTAATGATAGATTTCGATCAAAATGGCTGAGATGCTCCTCACTAGGTGGTAATTGTTGGGAGTAAAAATCTAAAGGGCTTAATCCTGCCGATGTAGCTCTGTGAGCGCCACCAAGTTTACGCTGGAACTGACTAGCTTCATCGTGCAGCCAGCCAGGGTTCATTTGCCTCTCTTCTTCCATTTCCAGTCGCTGCCTCAGCGCTAACGGCAACTGCCTGCCATGCAGCTGTTCTTGTCGAAGAATCTGTGGGTCTAGTGTATTTTGTCTTCCTCGTGACAAGAGCTCCAACAAATCATTCTGATGCCCTGGATGAGGCATTTGACCACCATATTTAGCATGAATAAGCTGCTCAATCGATGGTTCTGGATGCCTCGAAGGGAACTGAGTTCGTTGTTGCAGGTCATTTAAGAATTGCTGTTTCAACATGGCTTCTTCAAGTGCGTTGTTAGATCTAAGAGCATGTGCATCAATACGTGACGGCCCACGGTTAGACTCGCGCATTTGATTCTGTAGCAGCTGCTCAAGAACAATTTGGCGAGCCTGAGACTGCTGTTGCTCTTTTAACAACATCTGCTGTTCATGAAATTGTTGTTGCTCAAGTTGAAGTTGCCTCTGTTGCTGGATCTGGAGGGCCAAAATATGTTCCACACTCTGTCCCGTACGATTAGCCAATTGCTCGAGCTGCATCATATTGAGATTTGGGCCTCTTTCATGCATTATATCGTTCAAGTGGGAATTATGAGAGGGGGGCAAATTATGTGGCTGGCGGTGCTGCTGCTGAAGTTGTTGCGCAAGTAGCCTTTCTGCTATATCAAAGCGGTTATATTCCTGATCCATTCTTAAAGAATGGCGAGCATCCATAACATCTTCATGCAAATTCGAACCTGAAAGAGCATTTCTGCCGTATGCATCATTCCAAGTCTCTGGGACATGAGTTGGATCAGCTGCTGCACCAAAAGGACCACCTCGTCTTGTCATAGAATTTAACAGCTTGTCCTGAGCACCACCACCACCACCACCAAATCCATGCAACTGGTCATTGTTTTGATAAGTACTTTCAAGCTCAGACCACGTCAACCCAAGAGGATGCAACTTTTCTCTCTGGTTTGAGACACCAACATCTGTTATTTCAGATGGAAAAGGCTGTAGGGCACTATTTGTGACTGGATCAACAAGCCCTCTAGATACTTTATGAATAGCATCGCCTCCACTTCCAGGTCTCCCTGGAAACACGATTTCTGCTAAAGAATAAACAGCTCTCATAATTAGATTCAAATACATTTAAATGAACATAAATATCAAAATAAGTAGTAGACCATCAATCTACCTTCATCATGTGCACGAAAATCATGAAGATCTTCCCCCTGAGAGTATGAGTGATGTGAGAGATGGTACTGATTGTCAGGTTCTTTAGACTGGCCATGTCCATCAAAATCAGGAAACTGCAAACCAGAGCCATCTAAAGGATGGTGAGGGATAGAGTCGCCAGCAGGTAAACTTGCTTCTGATGTAACATCCATCACCACATTTTTATCAAGATTAGAGCTTAAATCATTACCGCCATCATACTCATTTCTAAATTTCAAATATGGCAGGATGTCTCCCAACTCAAAAAATGGTGCTTCATCAGGAGAAGATTCCATACGCACTGGCAAATCAGTACCAAAAAAACCTTGCTCAAACCATGAAATGATGTCCACTCCAAGAAATGGACCTTGGATTTCCCCTTGCGGATCGCGATAGTACAAACTTAATTCCTCAGGATTGATCCCTCTACTTAGCTCATATTCACCAGCTTGGTTTTCAAACTTGTGTAGACTGCCCTCCACAAATTGTTCCGATGATTGCATTGCAAAGGGTGCATTGAAATCATCCAGAAATTTATTGTTACCATCAAAAGGTGAAGCAGATCTTACACTGTCAAATAAGAGGTGCTTGTCAACTGCAAAATCTTCCAGCTTCAGCTGAGAGGAACCAACTTCAGCTCCACTAGAAGCTTTTACACCACCTATACCGACTCCCTTAACTTTCATGGCCTCCGAAACTTCATATTTTCCTTCTCCCTCAGTAGTTATATCTAAACAAAGATTTAAGTTTCTTTTAGATGTTACAAAACAATATTTAAACCTTTATAACTAATTCTCACCAGTTAAATTACCTGTTTTGCGTGAACTACTGTAAAAGATATTGTCAACACTTTCGTCAACATCTCCCGAAGCTTTCTGGAAACTTTCCAGTGCCTCTTCAGTAACACAAGCAGATGCTGTAACCTGTCTTCCATTAGCTTCCATGTTTCCCAACTCTATAAAACAGTAGCAGTAACAAAGCTTGAAACAACAGAGAACCAAGTAGGTTTCATGGAATTAAGATTTCAAGAATGTGAATGACACTTATACAGAATAAAATAACTAAAGCTTAAAAGCACCTGCAACATTATCAGTTGATCTTGCTTTTCTGACTGAAGAGTATGATGCTCCACTACTTGTAATTTTGCCCTTCCAAATTTCATGAAGGGTGGCCTACAAAGAATTAAGAGATTATAAATTTACGTGTATATTGATCAAATAGCAGTGATGATTCTAGCATGCTAACAGGCCTATAAATCTATGAGAAATAATTCCCAAGCTTACCTCCTCCTCGGCTTCAGGAACCACAAAAGCTAATGGTTCACCAACACTTGATTGAGTTAACGGCAGCACCATCTCCAAATTGTCCGGCATGAGGGCAAGGGACAATTCCTGCTTCCGCTGACGGTATATGTCAAGTAGTTTGCCCCTGGGGTAAAAAAATGTGTCACCATTGCGGCTAGGTTTCCCTGGAACATTTCCACCATTCTCATAATGTGCTGCACCAGCTGAAACAGCTGATCTGCCACGCCCTATAGTAAACCCCACATTTGGGCCCTCAAGTCGTCCTTTCTCATGCCCAAATCCTGGGGCTGCACCAGCACGATATGAACCTGCAGCGCTAGAATTTCCTTCCATCCTATGCCTTGGCCTCCACTTATCACGAGAATCTAAATCAGGGGTAGTACGGCTAGTTGGCACAAATGATTGACTCTCACTCTGAGATTCTTCTTTCTCCAGCTCTGCCTTTTTCTCCACACGAGAATCCTTTTCCTTATCATCAGGGCCCCACCTCATAGACCATTTGCCGTCACGCCTTGCTTCATGACCGGAACTACGATTATTAACATCAGTCCACCTGTCAACAGCTGGCGCTGATCTATTATCAGTGGTTTCTCTGACTGGAGCATTATCAACCCGTCTATCACCCTTTCTGCGGTCCCTTCGACCAAGCAATCCAGTTTCCCTTTCTTCTTCACGCCAACGGCGACCACTCTCGGTCTCAGGAGCAATCCTTCTCCAGTCCTTTTTCTCCTCCGGAGCATCTGGGCGTGAAAGCTCTTTCTGGTTTGGGTCAGCAGAACTTCCCAGAGACAAGGAACTTGGACCGCGCGCTTCCTGCTCAATAGATTTCCATGGATGTAAATGTGTTGCTTTTAGCACAAGAAATAGATTATAATAATTAAAAAAAATCCCATGTTCATCATACTGGGGCATCGCCAGGGAAGTTCAGATTACAAAAGATATAGAACCAGAAAAACAAACAGACATGTATCGAGAGTCCAGTAATCACTCAAGTCCTAATTCATCTGAGAATAGGTTCATTATATTAACTGAATTGACACTTTAGTATAATTACAACATATACACTCGAGGGAATGCATGCATCAAAATGAACCTAGCATTGAGAGCACTGAAACATGGCCCGCCAGAAAATAGGGATTCATCAAATTAATTTCATAAAAGTAAGCCTTACTAACACTAATCCAGCTAAAACATAGAAAACAAGGACGCAGAAAACATATAAAGGAGTTTAGAGGCACACTTTTAGGACCTTTGCAGTGAATTCTCTCAAGTTGGACAAGGATGCACATACCAGTTGATTAACCACTCAACCTATCCTATCCTATCCTATTTCACCATTAACAATTCACAAAAGAAATATTCACAGGCTTGCATAATTACCATCTTAGGCTCAGTTGGCTTGGCATACAGCCATTGAGGAGACAACGGAATGCTCTCTGATGTCGCTTGGTCTACAGATACAAAAGTAAAATCAAACACAATTCGTGGCTCCAAAGAAAGTACTAATACAAAAGCAATACATACCCCTTGACTCCTCAAGTGATCCCACCAAACCCTTGTCATCATCGTTTCCTGCAATTGATTCAGTGCAAACATATAGAACGTCATTAGATAGTATACACTAAATGAAGTCTATAGCCAAATAAGTGTTCTAAAGTATAGCATAAAATAAATTCAGCTTCAAGTAGCACCAATTAACGAGAGCTCCAAATTCACAAAACTGAACAAAATTATAGCCGGCAAAATTTATAATCATTGTTTCAGCTAGATTAATAGGAAATCAAATCTGAAGTCAGAACGCTGATTGAAAACCCTAGGAGCTTAATTTGAAGCAACATTGCGGAGGCAGATCAACATATCCCAGCCTAGAGCAGATGCTCGAACCCAATCAACCAGATAAATCAATAAGATCGATAGCTAAATTTAAAAATAAAATAATAAAAATAAATAAAAAAAAGCTATAGATTAAATCAACGACGGGGCGTTTTACCTCTGGGAGTCCAAGACAGATCGGCCGGTTTGGAGGCAGCGAGATCCTCCGGGAGATACAACTTGCTATCCGCCATTGAATAAGAACAACAAATTTGAGACGAAGTTTCTGAGAACGATATCAAATCTTCAAGTGCACCCTCGAACAATCAACCACGGCGAATTGGAGTGGAACGGAATCGGAGAAGAGAGAAATTGAGAGACGGATTGATTGCTATTGGTGTCTAGGGAGTCAGATCGAGAGAAATAGGGTTTGCAGAGAGAGAGGATTGGGAGAAAATTGCAGAGTGAGGAGAAAAACGTTAAAGGGTAGGAGAGGGTGAGGGTTTGGATGGTCACAATCTTAAAAATGGACTAGAATTTATTTATTTTTTCAAGTTCGGGAAATTCCAAAATATACCCAAAAGGTTTTCCTTTTCTCCGCATACCCCCTTTTTCTTTTTGTTGTTCGCTAAGAATTTTTCGTATTTGCAAAAAAATCTATCATTAGTTCATTACGACTCTCAAGCACATATTGTACATATTACACGATAGGCAAGCTGGTTATAATTACGAGGCACATACGTCAAATGGAAAGAGTCAAAAGGCGACTGCGAATCCAACCATCGTCTAGAGTTTGTGCAGTATTATGAAAATTACCACAAACATAATTACATAAGTGTAACTAGTAACTAGTAACTACTCATATACGATCCACTTTCGAAATCATATCGTGAACCAGTCATGATCAATTGCCCGATGGAAAGTTGCTCTTAATGACATTGCATCATAGCGATAACGATGTTGATACCGAGCAAGCAAACCATTGCTCACAAATGTGACCATTCCATACAACACACAATTGCACTAGTATCGATCAAAAACACCACATTCTATCTAATATGTTGACAGGACTAACTAATGCATCAACATTTTGATGTTGTTACTGCAAATTCATTAAACCGAGGTCAGACCCTATAACATTGGTGCAATGAACAACATAATTCGTGTTATACCAACAATCCGCAAATCAAAGTTACTGCAAACTCCCACTCAAGTTGGGACAACCTCGGATGTATATATATCAACTATTATGATAGTTCAAAACTTTGTTTCCTTACAAGCGTGTGAATCACTTATAGAGGCAAGAAATGACTCCCTAAGATGAATCTCCCAATGACTCAACAACTAGAACTAAAGGGTCCATATGTATATACACCCCTTGTTAGTCAATTTTATTGCATATAACCCCCAACTAGTCAAAAGATAACACTTACACCCCTTCTTAGTCGATTTAATTACATCTAGGCCCAAAAAGTTTAATTAGCGCGCTCTTATTCAATGAAAAGACATATATACCCCTGTCCAAAATTCAGATTTTGATTAAGGCCAAACAGCTTTAACTTTTACTTATTACATATTTGCCTCTAATATTTTCATTCTTATAAAGTTGACATTAAATAATTTCATAAAACCCCCATAACTTTTTTAATTTACAAAATAGTACTAAATTTTATTGCAAAATCAGTCCAAAACTTTTTATATTTATAAAATTACCCAGAAAATAAAAAATAAAATGAAAAATCGGAGCCCAACAAAATTTTATGGAGCTCAACAGTATTTTCGGCCACCGTATTCCGGTTGTCGGAATATTAAAGG
>JAQRGC011470910.1:0-10608 GCA_028659135.1 Plantago lanceolata | reverse complement strand
AAGTAGAATCATGTGGTGTTTGGTATAAACCGTAGAAGTCAAAGTTAAGCAATATTTTAATGTTTGGTTGAATTTAAATAATTGCTTAACTAGTAAATAAATTATTTTATTTAGCGTTTACACTCCTTTCCTATTTTTATGCTGCTTAAAGTCCCCAAAAGCATCTACTTCATTGCTTTTAACTTACAGCGGTTAGCTTGCTTAATTTTAGAGAAGCAACCACATAATCACCAAAACTAAACACTAAAAAAATGCTTATAGATACTGAAAATCAGATAATCACTTAAAATAAGCATTTGCAAACACTAACTAAATGGGGTTTCGAACCGTAACCAAGCTTAAATAAATTCCACATCATTGAAAAAAAATCTTAAAATTAAAAGCCAAATCTAGATGAGTATAAAGAATAAAATAAAGCAAGGATTGGCACTGAAATAAATCCGAGCAGCGCGTTTTCTTCTCGGGACGAGAGAGAGTAAGCAAAGAAGCAAAACAGCGAGCTGCAGACAGAGAGACAGATCTAGATCCTCCTCATCCATCCACCCACTTCTCTCGCTCTCCGATTCCACCTTTCTCATCATTCTCAGGTAAAACCTTTTACACTTCCATGGCGGACTCCTCTCCATCTATCATCTACTATATCTGATTTACTTATGTTCCTTTGCACCTTATCTTTCGCCACATTGATTGCGACGGTGGTTGTAATTCATCTGTGGATTCTAAATCTCAGTCTACCTGCGCATTCATTTTGATTCGTTTTTGGTTAC
Organism: Plantago lanceolata; assembly: GCA_028659135.1. Classification (NCBI taxonomy): domain Eukaryota; kingdom Viridiplantae; phylum Streptophyta; class Magnoliopsida; order Lamiales; family Plantaginaceae; genus Plantago; species Plantago lanceolata. The sequence goes on along the minus strand of JAQRGC011470910.1, from coordinate 9,841 downwards.
TTTACAGTGATATGTGTACCTTTAGCTTTTGTTAAGCTTGCTCGTAGGTAGATCAGGTCCAGTGACGTGTTTTGGTGTTTACATTGTCCAATTAGTGTTGAATTGTTGTTGATTTTACTTGTGATGGGGGTTTATAATTGTTTCTCTTGCTGATTTTGGGGTTGATTGATGTATTGTGGTTTGTTAAGATTCACACTGTCTAGTTCTAAGGTGGAGAAATGCTCTGTTTTCCTCTTTGCTGAATTCTGATCCTGCACTGGTTGGTTGGTTTTGCGTTTTGCGTTTTGCGTTATTCGATATTTCGATTAGTGTGTAGAGCATTGAGTAGTATGTGTTCTTTTAGTTAAGATGGTTTTGTTGGTTTATTAAGATTTGTGTACTTTGTTGTGAATTTCAGTCCCGGGCTAGGAGGTTCGTACTAATTTAAGACAATGTCAAGGAGACCCACCCGTCGCTTTCCAGATGGAGGGAGCCTTCTTCCTTTTGTGGGCGGCTTGCATCCCAAATCCCGCCCGTCTCCCCTATTATCAATAGGGCTTGTCGTTGTGGTAACTATATGCTTCTTCTTTTCTTTTTATTTACTTCAGCTTCTTAGAACACGTGGCACGTGTGTCATAGCTCATGTAGTCAATTTGTGGAGTGGCAAGACTAACAAATACTGAAATACATATGCATGTTCATGGACTGCGGACTGTAACGCCACAACAGTAGCTAAAACTTTCACGCGGAACATAACGATGATATCTTCATGATAAATTTATTTGGTTTTTTATGTTAATTTTGATGAGCTGACTTCTTCAAGCACAGTTTTCTTGGGTGGTTTGACTTCATAATGAGAAAATTTATCAAGTAATTCTGTGAAATTTTCAGGGTGCACTGCTGATTGTTGGATACCTGTACCATGGTATGTACGGTTTGCTGCCTGATATATTTTATTTCAATGCTCTTGCTTTCTTTCTTGATTTTTTATTTATTCACTAAAACTCGTGTTTGGGGCACTCTGACTAAATGGGAGCTTGTGCACGTTACTTGCTAAACACTTTTTATGTTCTTCCATTGATTGCCCCGCTTTTATGAAATTAATACACTGCTCTCTAATCTGAACTTTACGTTGTTTATTTGCAGGTGGCAGGAGTGGTGATATAGCTGCTTTAAGCAAACTTGATGGTAATGATCTAGAAATCACACACATTTATCTTCTATTGAAGAGGGCGTGCTCTTTTATTCCTTTTATCGAATGTGTTACCATAAACGCTGTATACACAAAATAGTTTCCTCCTCCTTTGTCAAATACTACTATGGAATTCATGCATATACTCTATAATCTATATAGTAGTTAAGCAATTCTGCTTCTTATGCTTGCAAGTGTAACTACTATTTCTTTATTGTTCACTTATATTTGCGAAACAAATGCTAGTTAATCCTGTTCACTTTGAATTTAAGATATCTACAAAGAAAATGTTCATTTTAAACGGGTGATCAGATCACTTAATTTGTTTCTAGTTATCTAGGTAATGTTCTGTAGCCTTGTTGATGAGGATAAGATCCGCTTCTTGGCATGGCCTAAGTTGTGGCACGTGATTTTATTTCCTTATAGTAATATCTCTTACTGCTTGCTTGGTAAAGTCGTTCGTTAAGCATTTCTTTCTTTCTCGGTAATCTGGTGCCTTTACTGCCTTGAAACAAATAGTTTCTATGTTGAAGATTGGAATCTATTCTATCTTTGATTTGTTCTGTCATGTATATGCAGGTGGTGTTTCTTGTACATCGGAAGTCCAAACATTAATACCATTGCTTAAGAAGGCATATGGTGACAGCATGCGGAAAGTGTTGCATGTAGGTCCTGATACCTGCTCAGTAGTCTCTCAACTATTAACAGAAGAGGATACTGAAGCTTGGGGCGTAGAGCCTTATGAGTTAGATGATGTTGATGGCAAATGCAAGAGTCTAGTTCGTAAAGGTGCCGTGCGTGTCGCTGATATCAAGTTTCCTCTTCCCTATAGGCCGAAATCATTTTCTCTTGTCATAGTATCCGATGCATTGGATTACTTGTCACCAAAGTATCTTAACAAGACTGTTCCAGAGTTTGCAAGAGTAGCTTCTGACGGCTTGGTTATACTATCTGGTAATTTTGCTGATATAAGCTCTAATCTAAGCCTCTATCAACAATGATGAAAAAAAAAAAAAACTTCTAATAAGTGGAACTTCTCTTCTGTTTTTTATCCAGCATATGCAATATCCACTTGCATGCACTGTGAAGTAATTTTAACCCTGAGTTTTATTCTGTTATGTTACTATGTCTCACCCCCACCCGCAAAAAACAAATTGGAAATGATGGATACTTCCTACGTTTATGTTCACTTGATCAGAGTTTATTTCCACTTCATTACTATTCTGTCAAAAGTGTTAGTCTCAGGGAAGACCAATCACTTAAAAGACCAAAAAAAAGACCAACATAAACCCACAACACACTTAGGGGATAAAATTCCGTGGATCTTAATATGACTTGTATTGTGTTGGTCTTTATATGGTCTTTACATAAGTTGGTCTTCTTTGAGAATTAGTATCGGTCGTGTCAAATACTTCTATGAGGTTATGGAAAGTGAATATCGTGGTGTTACAAAGATCATAGTTTCCATACTACCATGGTAATTCCCAATCTGCCATGATGTTTTACATTTTCTATTTTAATTACAGGTTACCCAAGTCAGCAAAGAACTAAAGGTGCAGGTGCAGAACTGCCCAAGTTTGGGCGTCCAGTAAGTCTTAAACTATTTTTCCCTAGCATACAATGAATTCTCCAATTTGTCTTGAGCTCATCTACTTTGCGGCTTTATCTGAAACCAAAAACGTTTTTACCTAGATATGCTTTTATGTGCAAGTGTATTACACAGTATGTAGTTTAAATGTTCCCATACCACTTGAAAACCCCGTCAATGCATTTTTTGGTACTTCCTAAATCACAGTGATTAATCTTTCAACCACAAGGTTTACATCTGCAAGATTAGGATCTGTTATCCTGCAATTTGCTTGACAGTAGGTTCTCTGGCTGAAACTGACGCATGACATCAATATTATCTTTGTAGGCTAAAAGACGGAGCTCATCCTGGTGGATAAGATTTTTTATCCAAACTAGCTTAGAAGAGAATGAAGGTGCAATCAAGAAGTTTGAGCAGGCGACATTGAAGAAATCGTACAAACCAGCCTGCCAAGTCTTCCACCTAAAACCTTTGCATTGAGTTTCTGACTGTAGATGGTATTCTTTGTAACAATGAAGCAACAAGCTTCTTAGTCCTCACAGTGTTAAGTTATTTTGGAAGTTGCGTTTATTGTTCAATAGACTGCTACAAGACATCACTATTATTTATTCGAAAATTTGTTGGTCGTATTTAGGTTTACCAGAATATTATTTAATCTTAAGAAGGTATACTATACTCAATGTTGTAGCATCAAGTGTTTTTGCATTGCTATCAAAAGTTAGAACCCTTTCAACCTTAATCATCACATCTGTCTCAATTGACAGTATCTTTTACATGCATAGTCTGCTCTACAATGATATAATGTGAGATTTTACTTGCTTTGAGAGAAAAAGTTTTTCATGGAGAAACTCTTTTTAGTGTGTTATGATAAATTTCGGCTCACTATACCGTTGGTACCATCCCATTCTGGTCAGCCACGGTTTATATATAGATACACCTTGTCACATGGTATGCAACCCTTTGCATTAGAGGAGTAAATTTCACTACCAAATCTGTGTATCGATAGTACTCGACTGGATTAGTGCCAAATACGATACCGGCTGTGTAGGAAAAAAAATATCTTTAAAAATGAAGCCAAAAAAGACGAGAAACGTTACAATTAAGGCAGAGTACTGAAGCGTGCTAATGTGCGCCGAATCGCGTTTCACAGTGACACTCCATGGCCAGTAGAGAGCAACTCCATCACAGCTCGAAGAAACCTTCTTCCAAATCTCGTCTAGCTCCTCGCCTTCTTCTCGCTCTACTCTGCATCGCCTCCATCTTCCTCTGTTTCCCACTCTTCCGAAACGACTCCGTATCGCTTTCGCGAACTTACTCGGCGTTGCCTAACAATGGCAACAACCGCAACTGCGACTACACCAATGGGCGGTGGGAGTACGATCCAAGCATCAAATCTCCGCCTCGGTACGATCAAACGTGCAAGGAGATATTCAAGGGCTGGAATTGCATTGCCGGGAACAAATCCAACGCTGTTGAGCTTTTGAAGTGGAAATGGAAACCCTACGATTGTGATCTGCCGCAATTTGATCCGTTGCAGTTTCTCGAAAGCTTTCGCGATAGGAATATAGGTAATCTTCGTTCGTTTCTATGTCTTACATTTTGGTATTTTGAATTTGGAAAAATTGCTTTCTATGAAGTTTACTTAATTTTGATTAGTTCATCAGAATCAGTCAATGTATTTAGTAATCGTATGGAATCTGAATTGTTATTAGTTGTGAGCATGAGATCATATGATATAGAGTAGAGTGTATAGAGCAAAAAAGATGCACTGCAGATTGCAGAATCAATCCACACTGTAGAATTGTTAGGATGGGCATGGTCTGAAATGTCTTGTTGAATGTCGATGAAAACGGATGTGTTTCGATTTTTTGTAAGAATTGCTTTCTGGGAAGTTCACTTAGTTTTGCTTACTTTAGCAAACATGGAAATGTACTGTAATTAGTTTGCTTACTTCATCAAAAGTGGATACATATACGTAATTCTGTATGAAATCTGAAAGTTCTATAGTTGTGAGAGTGAACACACGTGATGGAGACCACAGAGAAAAACGGTGCGTTGCAGAATCAATTGGGATTGTAGCATTTTTAAGTGGCTGTGATGTGTCGTTTTGTTTGAATGGAATATCATGTAAATAGGCCTACTGTCTGTTTGATTTATTACCGTGTTTTAAGATGATCGATTGATATATGTTAAAGTCTCATATCATCGTGCATGGGTTTTTTGTCGGGCTCTTGATTTCGCACCTTGTTGATTTAATTTATTTGACATTGATGAAGATTAACCTTGCAGGGTTTATCGGGGACTCTTTGAATAGGAACATGTTTGTTTCACTTTTCTGCTCTTTGAAAGTAGCATCCAAGGAGGTGAAAAAGTGGCGTCCTGTTGGGGCAGACCGTGGATTTACTTTTCTTGATTACAACCTTACCATTGCATACCATCGAACAAATCTTCTGGCTCGATATGGTAGGTAAGCCAATTTCTGCATTTTCTCGTAGGATTTGTTTCGAACAATGATGGGAGACTCCAATCAATAATGGATCTCTTGCCTTCCTTCAAAGCGCATCACAAATTTTAGTTGTTTTGGTTAGGTATCTTGCTTTGTCGCTTGATGCTGGGGTTGAATGTGAATATATTGTCTCCATGTTATATATTTGCAAGTGACCGGACATAATTTGAAATGCTTCGACCCAACTTGTGGAGGCCAATGCGACCCTGTGTTCTGTAGAATGTAGATTTCTGATGTTGTATTCATGCTCTTTGTTTCCGTATGTTCTAGGTGGTCGAGTAGCAGTAATGGTGGGAAACTTGAGTCACTGGGTTACAAAGAAGGTTATAGAGTTGATGTGGATATACCAGATGGAAATTGGGCTGATGCTCCAAGTTTCCACGATATACTCATCTTCAACACAGGACATTGGTAATTGAATTTGTCATCTTGTAAATCTCTTTATTGTTGTTAAATATGTCGCATACTTGCTTATAGTAGGTGAAGTTGTTGCTCAGCCAAATTGATGGTATTTTACTTCTTTGGTATACTTTTGAAGCTTAAGCCACTTACAGATGTTATGTTGTATGTTTCTCTCTCGAATTGCTCTTAGAATACTGAGAAGCTCTAAATTTTCTTATTAAAAGCTGATTCCTTGGTTATTCAGTCTGTTATAAAGTACTGAGTCTCACTTTGGCACATTGGGTAATTTATGCTATTGAAATCATGCTTCCTAGACGGTTGGAGTAAGTGGCGCATGATATTAAGTTAACCCCATAAACATCTCAATGATAATATCATACATTTGAAAGTTGAAACCCAGTGATGCATGAGCATACTGTAGTTTAGCTAGGTAACTGGAGTTGAAACTTGAAACTGCTGCGGTATCTGTAACATGGTATTTGCCTATCAACATATGACATGATTTCTACACATAAATTTTCATACCATACAATTCTGTTTCTTAGTTTTGATATTTGATATGATATAGGTGGTGGGCTCCATCGAAATTTGACCCTGTGAAATCACCAATGCTTTTCTTCAAGAAAGGCTTGCCAGTTATTCCTCCAGTACTACCTGATGCAGGGTTAGACATGGTGCTATCGCACATGGTATGGCCCCTACTCTCATATTTTCAGTTCTTATATTCTGAATCGGATCTATGAATTTTGAATTCTGAAGACCTGATCAATAGTTCAATACTGTACTTTTGATATAGTTTTCTTAATATTTCTCACGCGAAAGAGAATCAAAATCATTTTCTTTTATTTCTACTATTTCTGAAGTCTGAACTAAGATACTTGCACGCTTCTCATTTTCAAGCTTTTCTTGCTCTAACCTTTTAAGTAGGTACCATATGTGGAGGAAAAAGTACGTCCAAGTGCAATTTTACTCTTTCGAACACAATCTCCTAGGCATTTTGAAGGAGGTGACTGGTACGAAGGCGGTTCTTGTTTACGTTCTCAGCCTCTGGGGCTACAAAAAGTAAGCTCTTCTACCCTCTCTATACTGGTTCTTGCCTTCTTGGGCTGCCATGGTATTTGATCTAAAAGACATCAAGAAATAGTACTAGGATGATGGCATACAGAACCATTGTTTAAAACTTTTTGCACAAAGTTGCCTTATTTTTCCTAAGCCTTGTGCGCGGAGTTGTTCTCTTTTCCTCTCCCCACTCCCCCCACCCACCCACACACACACACACACACACACACAATTTAGCAAGTTTGTTTTCACACCTAAACTTTTCAAACACATGCGGTCCTCATGGTGAGGGGATTTTATGCAATGAAATTAACAGAAGGTATATCATGCAACAATGCAGAACACATTACATTTTCACACATTTCCCCACTATTAATTAAATTTACCAAAAATATAAAAAAGAAGCTGATGGAAATTATGAAAGTACAACTGTGTAGTACTGTGAGCATTTTGCAACTGGCTCATATATTATTTTGTATGTTCTTTCAGGTCGAAGAGCTATTCTCTATCAAACACAACGGAACAAACGTGGAGACAAGACTCGTAAACCAACACCTGGACAGGGCCCTCAAAGATTCTAGGTTCAGTTTGTTGGACATAACTCACATGAGTGAGTTTAGAGCCGATGGCCATCCGGCCAAGACTGGTGGTAAAAAACACGATGACTGCATGCATTGGTGTTTACCTGGAGTTACTGATACTTGGAATGACTTGTTGATCGCGCAGTTGAACAATATCAGAGTTCGAAGGAAATGATGATATCTATATTGTCTATTCCAGTGTATCCAGATTCCAGTTTATGGAGGAGGTTAGTTTAATTTTTTGAAATTGATCAATTTGTCTAGATTCAGGAGATTCAGCTGTAATTTATTTTTAATATTTGGTTACACGTAGATATGTCACACATAGAAAATATAATTTCTCGAGTTTAAGCATATAGTCGTCTTATACTGTTATACTACCATCTTTCCACTGTCCCCCATCCCTAGCAGTACATTGAATTTAAGCTCCTCAACTTAAGCAGCACGTTGTTATTGCAACTTTTAATGAGCAATACGACGTTTAGTCTTATGTTAATGGAGTCAAGGTCTTTAATTACTGGATGTTTATTAAGTCAAGGTCTTTAATTAGTGGATGTTTAAGGTTGCTTGAAGCTTGAATGATTATGATCACGTTTCCGCATTTATTTGAGCATGGAATGGACCTAATTGATGTACATTTATACTATTAGCATCCATGCTAAGTATACTTGGTCATATCATATGTACAATTTCTTCCTCGTTCATAACTGAAGAATACTATGGTTGCCCACAAGATCTTGATTTCCCTTCTCAACTTGGTGGCGATCTCTGTTCTCATTCTTCCCTTGAGAGCCCAAAATCTGGCACAAGAAGTCCAAGATCACCATGTAAGAGCCCATAACGTGGCTCGGTGGGGACTGAAACACTTCAGGGGCTTTGGCGCAGTTTTACCTGAAGTTGGTTATAACGCGACCCTTGCCAGGTATGCTCAGAACTCAGAAGTGGGCAAAGAAAAGGATCAGTGACTGCAATCTAACACACTCTGGTGGACCATATGGTGAAAACCTTGCGAAAGGTAGCAACCGTAGTTTCAGCATTATTTCAGCAATAAAGCTGTGGGCAGCAGAAGAGCCATACTATGATTACCGAGCAAATGCATGTACTCAAGGGAAGCCATGCTTAGAGTTCACACTTCACACAGTTGATGTGGTTTGACTCGGTGCATGTTGGTTGTGGCAGGGCCAAGTGCAGCGACGGTTCATACTATGTCGTCTGCAGCTATGATCCGCCCGGTAACGTGCCTGGCAAGTGGCCTTACTAGAGAATTTCCTGTCCTCTATTCAGCATTTGGCCTAGTTTGTTGTGTCATGTGTACTTTTGTTCTTTAATTTCGTTTTGCTTTTTCAATGTATTTGGTGAAACTGTTCCTTTGGCCGGACTGCAAATGAATATGAATATGATGTTATGTTTTGCTGGCGTATAATGTAGGTATTGGAGTCGACTCGTAATTTGAACTTTGCATAAATGATTAACCTGAGCTGAAGAGAAAGAGAGTGAACCTTCATTCAGCAGTAAAGTTCTTGTTTTCATCAGTTGAGAATTTGAATTTGTTCTCAGAATTTGTTGCAAAATATTTTGTAACGAATTGATGTGATTGTATGGAGATGACGGATACAATTTGTAAATTTGCATTTCTTTCAACTAAAAAAGTTCTCATTTGCAGCACTGGGAAGTCTCAGTTCACGGGAAATAATGAGCGTGTGCAACTTGCAACTTCTTGTTTAGTTCATCCGTGGTATCTTGAAACAAGTGTTCAATGATGACCGAAGAGCCATAGGTGAAGGGCGTAATTGTTTTAAGGAAATTGTGCCAGCACAAGCCTCGGTTCCTTACTGTTCAAAACGATTTGATCTTCTACTCCTTTGCTTAAATCATCTAGCCGGGCCATACAGGATCTCGTAGTCTTAAAATCGACTTCAATCGGAACTTGTGTTGTGCGTTCTTTGGTAGACTTTAGGTTCATGCAATAACGTAGATAAAGTATACTTCTAATAAACAAAAAGTCCATTTTGGGTTAGATGTTGATTTTTACTTATGCAAGCTAACAGGAAACAGAGATATATACATTGAATCCATCTTGAGTTGGTTGCTTAGGAGTTGGATCATCCGACATAAAATAGTGTTTAGCTCTCGGTAGTTAACGGGTAAATGGAAGAGAGGTCAGTTGAACAAATTCCCTACAGTATGCTACTTCTACGGTTTACTAATCATGCATAAGTTGATCTCTTCTGATCAAAGCTTATATAATCAATACACACACTATAATGAAAAGAGTAAGTATTATAAGAAACTGACTTTCCTAATACATTAGTAAAGTTAGGTTTTTTAAAACATCCAGTTTATTTAAAAATCAATTCTAACGATAAAACTAGTTATAAAAAGCTGACTTTCCTAATGTATTAGGAAAGTCAGTCTTTTATGAGACTTTAGCTAATGAAAATGGGTAATTTAGTTGACTGGTTCCCTTCACCGACCCATCTACCCCCAAGGTGACTTGAACCCCCGACCAATTGAGTTTTTGTATTCAGAAAGGA
>JAQRGC011450395.1:0-13329 GCA_028659135.1 Plantago lanceolata | reverse complement strand
TCAAGCATCTTTAATTCTTTATATATATTTTTATTTCTTTTTTATTTCAAGCATCAATTGCAAACATTGTTCAAGCATTAATTGCAAACATTGTCCAAGCATCAATTGAAACCATAGTTTACCAAAATTTATTAGGTAACATTATTTTCTTTTGCCCCTTTTCAAGCATCTTTACCAATTTGACGTTGGTATCGACATCCTTTTTTCAAGCATCTCTTTCTGCAAGCATCTTTATAAATTCTGATGAAAATATGCACGGGAAGAATATATTTACCGATAATAGGAAAGAGATGCTTGTTAAAATATTATTTAGATTTGCTGTAAAATTTATATTAAAATTAGAATAATCACTGATTTGATAGAAAATATTCACCAAATTAATATAAAGATTTTAGGTCACACTAATTTGATAGAAAGTTTTGAAACTAACACTAATTTGATATTATTCCTAGTTATATTTTGTACTGCATTTCAGTTCTCTTCAGTTCTCTTCAGTTCTGTTCTGTTTAGACGAAAATACCAGAGACTTACTCGGAGGATTCATAGGAATTAAAACGCAATTTGGGTTCAATAATTTTTCTAAAATGTACGATGATTTTGACAATTTGATGCAAAATACCATTACCTACCTACCACAATTCGTAATTGGTCCTAAACAAGAACGAAATTATACATTACCTACCACAATTTTGCTTTTCCCACCCACCAAACTTCTTCATCTTCTTCAGGAATCATCAGGGATAAAGAACAAACACGTTTGCTTGGATTAATCAAAACAGATTAAATCTCCATTCCAATTCACCACCTAACTGCAAAATCCTCACCTCCACCGCCGTCAATTACCACCACCACCTATGGCGTCGGCGGCCACTTCTCCCTCTTCGCTCTGCGTCAAACAATCTATCACTCCTTCCGCCAACAACCAGGCGAAACGTGACTCCTCTTTCTTACGATTGAGCCTCCTCCCCTGCAATTCCTCTCGCACCACCTCTTTATCCCTTATCTCCAATTGTAGCACTCACACTAGCCGTAAGTCTAACTTCCTACTCAAAGCCTCAGCAACTTCGGCTGCTCCTCCTGCCATGGATCAAACCGCTTCCACTTCCGCTCCTACAGTTGTTGACGTCGATCTCGGTGACCGGAGCTACCCGATTTACATCGGTTCCGGCCTCCTCGATCAGCCTCAGCTCCTTCAGAGGTACTACTGCATTTTCGCCTTCTCCCCAATTTTTTTAAATTCAGTGAGATTAGAAAAGGGATTGGTGCTTTTTGTATGAATGTTTGTTGAGATGCTTCGTTAATCCTGTTATTTAGAGCTGTTTGATTGGATAAATGTTAAGCATATGTGATAGATACACTCATACAAGGTTATATTGATAAGTTTCTGTCGAATTGAGAGCATGTTGAATGCAGTATCTTCCTCAGTTTTTTTCAACGACTGAATACCTTGGAGGATTTAAGTGCATGTTTCAATCAGATCAAATTACCTTTTCTAGCCTGTGGTTGCTGCTGAAAAGCAAAATTACTAATCTAGTCTGTCTAACATCAAGGCAAATGGTTCACTTGGTTTGAAGTCTCTTGGTCCTTCTATGCTCATATTTGCAGTTTACCCATTCCTAACATAACATGTTTCAGTTAGTATAACTATGCATCGAAGGACCTAAAAAAGATAAACCCGTCATGTTAGTCCTTTTGAGGTCTAGTAATTATTGCCGTAGCATATTTCTCTCCCAACAGAATGAATTGTCTATCATACACTCAATAGTGTAGCTTAACTCAAAATCTTACTGCTGTTCTGTAACTATGGTGCTCTTACTCTGGGTCCTCAAGTTCCTTGTGGGACTTTTCTATTACTTCTTCATCTTCTGGTGATGCATAGACCTTCAATTTGTTACATGTTTTGTTCATTTTATATCGCTGTTTAGTTTGGGAGTTTCCCTAGTTCCTTTTCTTTTTTACCTTATCACTGACAAAAAGTTGGTTACAGGCATGTGCATGGAAAGAAAGTCCTCGTGGTCACCAACACCACAGTAGCACCCTTATATCTTGAAAAAACCATAGCGGCTTTAACACATGGAAATGCTAATGTCACTGTTGAGAGTGTAATTTTGCCTGATGGGGAAAAATATAAGAACATGGTGAGTATACTTGGCCTTTTAAAACATTATAAACCATAAACCCAAAGATATATATTGTATAATGAGACTGATGCATCTGTGATTATATTTTGTTTCCTCAGGAAACACTAATGAAAGTATTCGATAAAGCAATTGAGTCACGGATGGATCGGCGTTGCACATTTGTTGCTCTTGGTGGTGGAGTTATCGGTGACATGTGTGGATATGCAGCAGCTTCTTATCTAAGAGGAGTGAATTTCATTCAGATACCGACAACTGTTATGGCACAGGTTACTCAAAATGACCAATATCATTTATTTGTCCAACATTCCATTTCATATACCCTTTTCTGCTTTTCTTTCAGAATCTTGATACTTGCTCTATTCTCACTCACACTGTATCCTTATTTAGGTAGACTCTTCAGTTGGAGGTAAAACTGGAATAAACCACCCCCTTGGTAAAAATATGATCGGAGCATTCTACCAACCACAGTGTGTGCTTGTAGACACTGACACTTTGAACACCTTACCGGAGCGAGAATTAGCATCCGGGCTTGCGGAAGTCATCAAGTATGGGCTCATCCGAGATGCTGAATTTTTTGAGTGGCAAGAAAAGAATATGCATGCTCTGCTTGCCAGGTGAATATGCATATGCATCTTATCTCTCTTAATCTCTTTGCTAGTCATGAATATTCTTGATATGGTGCTTACAAGTTACAATAGAGTATTGATCTTCATTCCTGTTGTTTATCACTTGAGCACTCAAGAGAAGTTAATATGCTTAAATCATGCCTGGAGGAAATGTTAAGTTACTCTAAGATCTATGCCGAAAGTTATCCTGTTTCCTTGAGTAGTAGTCATCCCTCTATCTGTTGATTTGTCCACTTCCATTTTGTTTGTTCGTCCCATACATTTGTATATTATGAATGCATGCTTTGTTATCCCTAATCTTAGAAAATTTGCTTTCTTTCTGGAAGAATATTTCTGTTCATACGAGTCAATTTTTGTTGCTCTTATGTTGTTTCAGTCCTTTTAATATAAAGTTTCTGCCCATTTTCAGGGATCCCAGTGCATTTGCTTATGCTATCAAGCGCTCTTGTGAAAATAAAGCGGAGGTTGTATCCTTGGATGAGAAGGAAAGTGGGTTGAGAGCAACATTGAACTTGGGCCACACTTTTGGTCATGTGAGTGCCAGATTTAAATGGCTTATGAGAATCTGCTACTTAGTTTTGTTGGTGTATCAGAATACACTAACTCTTAAGTCTTAAATACTCTATTACCTTGGAACCCTGTTGAACTCTGCTCATAGGAGTTCTTTCATTACAATTTTCTTTGATGCTCTTAATTGTCAGTTCTTCTTACGTAATTTGCTTTTAACGAATATTAACAGGCAATTGAGACAAGTTTCGGTTATGGGGAGTGGCTTCATGGAGAGGCTGTTGCTGCTGGCACGGTATAAAGAATTCTCCTTTCTAGAGCAGAACTATAAAAGGATTTAGTTGCAAATATTGATCCACCCCCTTGTTGTTCAAATAATTACACCTTACTTGATGTTGCTAAACTCTATTACATTCTCAAAATATTGCATACAAGTTTCCAAGAATGATTGCTAAACTCTAGTTTCTGATGCATGTAGTTTCTGATGCATGTAATTTCTGATTCTGTAAATGTAAGGGGCTTATCTGCAAATTGAGCTAAAAATTTATATAAAATGCAGTAATCTGTACAATGTGTTCCTTCTTTTCTGAAATGATATTTGTCATGTTTACAGGTTATGGCAGTTGACATGTCTTTCCGACTTGGCTGGATCGACGATTCACTTGTAAAGCGGGCGAAGAAGATCTTGGAAGATGCCAAATTACCGACAGCACCACCTGAGAGTGTGACCATGGAGATGTTCAAGTCTGTCATGGCGGTAAGAGAGAACAAACTCAACAATAAAAATGAGGTACTTGTGAAGTTTTCAATTCTCTGGTTTTATCCTAATGCTGGTTCTTGAATGAAATTTAGGTGGACAAAAAGGTTGCTGATGGTCTGCTACGGCTCATCCTACTGAAAGGCCCTCTGGGCAATTGTGTTTTCACCGGTGATTATGACCGAAAGGCCCTTGATGACACACTGCGTGCATTCTGCAAGTCTTAGTTTATTTTCGCGGTTTAGTTATCACATCTATGTATAAGTGTAAGTATATTGGTTGTCATGTCCTGAAGTTTTGTATTTTTGACAGAAAAAAAAGCCTGTTGTACCATTATCAAAAACATGTACTAGTATTGTATACGAAACTCACCATTGGCGAGAATTGTTATATCTGTGCTGGTGTGCTGTGTGCACTGTGTTTTTGCTGCTTCGTATCATAATTTTGGAACCAAGAAAGTTCCCAGTTGTTTATCTTGTGCAAATTGCAATGGCTTTGTAACCAAATATTTCATGCAACTCTACGTCTACAATCAAAATGATTTGCAGTTTGCTTTGAAAATTTCAGTTTCGGTCATGTAACATATAGATTTTTGTTACCACATTTTCTTTAAAAAGACCAAAAGAAAATAAAATTCTGGATTCACTTTGTAGTCAAGTCATAAAAATCATTAAAAACAAATATATGTAGATTGATTTTGACTTTCAAATGGAATTGAAGTTAGTGATTCACATGTTTGCATTGTGTTGGATTATTGGAATGAAACATGGTCATCATTCGAGTAATAATTATTTGTGATACTTGGCTCTTAAATGGAATCCTACGTACACTTATGTGCATGAGAATTCACTTACCCTGTCATTTGGTGTTTTGTTTTCCCGGACGAGTTATGTACGAGTATATGTTCACACCAAAGAAAAGCAATAATGTTTGCTTATATACTGAAATTACCAACCGGACTATTAAATTTTATGATAAATGACATTTATAGGTGATCCGGATCTGAGATCTGAAGTCTCACTCAAAATTCATCGGTCAACCATCTGAAATAGACCCGAGATCCGATTCGAACTAATTCAATCCTAGAACACCCGAATAAAATTGATTCTAAAACATCCGATTCAAAATGATCCGAATTAAATTTCACTCGAATTCATCCGATCTAAAATAACTAGACCTAAAATATATAATTTATTTTCACTATAACTCTATAAATAAGATTTCATTTATTATTAAACCGGCAATAAAGGCTTTGAAGTAGCAATTATTAATAAACTTTTTGCCATAATAACAATCTTGCATGTCTTCATTAAATAAACGAACACCCTAATTTGATCCGACACGACCTGAATTGACCCCATCCAGATAGACTGATTCGAAATCATCCAAAATCTATCGCCCGAACAACACCTGAATATATCCGAGCAACACCCTTCACCCGAATCTGACCCAACCAGACCCGAAATCAATCACAAACACATAACAGTCTGATTCGATTTGACCTGTTTGCCAGGATGTAATTCCATCCTTATGAGACGGACAACATACAAATCAACGAGTTATTATGTTTGCTTTATGCATAATGCATGCATTAAATCGATGAATAAATGCTAATCACATGTACATGGGATATCTCTACTTGAAAATTTTACAACCACTTTAATTCGTATTTAAATTTTAAATTTCGCGCTACTACTTAATATTGTGCATCACATTAAAGAAAACAGAGAACATTGCTATATGTAATATCATAACTTTGAAAAAATTGGCACAGATTCTTTCGTATCCGTCTTTTTGTCAAACAGTATGGTTACACATGGTATAATCAACATTCAACACTGGTACACAACGACAAACCTAACATCATTAACAATTTATTGAGTGTTTATGTCATGCTATTATTATTATGCATTACAGACAAAAAACAGAGGACATCACCAACGACCATAAATCAACTTGAAAAAACTCATGTAAATTTCTCTTTCACTACCGTCTTTATGTCAAACTATGTTACACAGTAAAATCAACACGACTATCCAACTAATTAGTTTCTTATTACTATGTTTGTGAATCGTAATACCACCATTATTCATTACAAACAAAAAATACATAGTAAACTATCAACTGTCAAAATCAACTTGAAAAACTCTCTCGCCTATCTTCATGTCAAACTATCTCCCTCTCATTCATCTCTATAGTCTATACGACATTACCTAGTTACGCAGAATAAAATTTACAATGTCGAAAGTTTATTAATAGAAAAATGAACCTTGTAATGGGATAGTTCACTCCCACCACGAACAGAGCGAGAAATACGTAGAAACTAGAGTGAGAAAGTAGTACTGTGTCGTTATTAGAAAGAAGAGCCTATTCAAGAGCAACAATTTCCGGCTAAAAATGGCAACTGCTACTTTCTATTTTTATGCTCGCCCATTCATTCATTCTTAACTCTTTTCTTCCCTTTCCCAATTCCATTTCTCTCTTTCTCTCTCTACACCTGACACCTTCATTCATCAGATCCCTCTTTTTCTCTTCATTTCTCCCCCCATGTCTGCATTTCACCCAATTAATTAGGGTTAGGGTTTGAATTTGATTCATTCGTTAACCGTTCATTTCATTGTTTTGGAGCTGGACTAGGTGATGTGTGGTTAATTTTGTTGTTGTTGTTGATCATTTGCACATTTGCGTCAGGTCTTCTGGAGAAGATCTGATTGATCGATTGGTTGATTGATTGATTGATTCTGTGAGTGATTGTTGAGAGATTTTCTGTGTTTGTTGGATAAAATGAGCGCTTCGAGATTCATAAAATGTGTTACTGTGGGCGATGGTGCCGTCGGAAAGACCTGTCTCTTGATTTCCTACACCAGCAACACCTTCCCAACGGTATATTCATTCGTGTTTTCTTAATGATGATTATCTGTTGTGATTAATGTGTTTGTTGTTTTGATTTCCGTGTTTTGTTGTGGAATTGTTGTGTGGGAATGTGAATTGGTCGATTAGATTGTTGAGGGGAAATTGTTTTCGTGTGTTCTCGTTTTTTTTAATAATCTGTTGTGATTAATGTGTTTGTTGTTTTGATTTTCGTGGGGAATTGTTGTGTGGAAATGTGAATTGGTCGATTAGATTGTTTAAGGGAAATTCTGTTTCCTGTGTTCGTGGTTTCTCGTTTACTATTTTTGCGGTTGTGAATGGAAAGTCTGTCGTTGGTATCAATTCAGATTGGCATGCCGATCTGCCTGGTTGAATATATGTGGCAGATTGATTGATTCTGTAGGAAGAAGGATTAGGAGGTGCTATTGGCCCATGATGGATGTTTAATTTGTCTGGTCATTTTTAGAAACAGGTCGTCATCATTAATGTGTTGGTTGGACTGATTTATTTCTGGTTTGTGAATGGATGTGGCTAATTGATTTTACAGGAAGAAGAATTAGTAGATGCTATTGGGGCATGATGAATGTGTAAATTGTCTGGTCATTTCTAGAAATAGGTCATCATTAACGTGTTTGTGGCACATGTGTATGCTGAAAATGAGACAACTAGTTCTTGTATGATTTCATCCATGATGCCCTCTTAAAATGAGATCATTTTCCTTTTTTATTTTTATTTTTCCAAAATGGTGTCTTAGTTTCCTGTCGGGCGAAATTACTACGTTTCTTAATAAATTTTAAAAGCGTTCTAAAAGAAGTTCTGATTTATATGCGTTGTGCATACATTTCGAATGGGGTATTTTATTCTACCACGACCACATTTCCTGGATCTTGGTTTAATAATTTAATTTATGCACAATCTTCCTAACTGTGTGGACTGTGGTGCACCTGGAACCTTACATGAGAACATTTTCAATATCTGCTTGTGTTATCTGTTCATGAGATGCCAAGTTTGTTTAATATACTTTTTAAATGGAACAGGATTACGTGCCGACTGTGTTCGATAATTTCAGTGCAAATGTTGTTGTCAACGGAGCCACTGTGAACTTGGGCCTTTGGGATACTGCTGGTAATTACTAGGATATATCATATACGTGATAATAATGTCTTAACTGCATAAAAAGTTAAATATGCATGCGTGTTCTCTATATGTAGTGAGCTAAACCAATAGCTTTTGTTCATCTTTTTTTAGCTTTAAATATTTGTACCAACTCTACAAAACTTGCATCATGGAACAGGACAGGAGGATTATAACCGATTAAGACCTTTGAGCTATCGTGGAGCTGATGTTTTCATTTTGGCATTTTCCCTTATTAGCAAGGCCAGTTATGAAAATGTGTCCAAGAAGGTTGGGTGATATATTTATCTGAGAAGATTTTGCTCACTGTTATCTTTTCTACACTTATTCTGAGAGCATGTTTATAATTGATGCTTTTTATGTCTCTTGTCGTGTTTCAGTGGATCCCTGAATTGAAGCATTATGCACCTGGTGTCCCCATAGTTCTTGTTGGGACAAAACTCGGTGAGTTATATGATTTCTCTTTATTTTTCTTATCTTAACCAGTTTATATGCTGAGGTATGTAGTAGCATTCTTCTTGTCACTACTGTGAATTGTGGAATTAATTAAAAAGGTAAAAACTAAAAAGTATAGGATAAGTTCTAGATGAAGCGACATGGACCAAACTTAAGTTTTCCATTGTGAACAATAGTTAAGAAGTATCTATGTGAAGACGTCGCTTACACAATTTTGTCTTATTGCTTATACAAAAGTGATAGTGGGTCTCTACTATGTACAGTTGCACTACCTGTGCAAATGTGTGATACATTACTTATTTAAGGCTACACCAATTTAGGCAGATTTATTGCTAGGCTTTAATAACACTGACTTCTCAGAATATCTCTGTTCAAAGTGATTTATGAGCTCTTTAACGTGTGCAAGTATATAGTATATCATGATATAAACACTGTTGAAATATGTTTCTTGATGGCCTTCCCCTGTTTTTGTCTTCTCCCGTTCTTTTATCTTTGGATTATTTACCATCAAGGTTGGATTATACTGTTGATTTCTTAACATTTATAATGGAATTCAGATCTTCGGGATGACAAGCAGTTCTTCGTTGACCATCCAGGCGCTGTACCAATCACCACTGCACAGGTGAGACTCTACCTTGGTATATTGGATTTTGAAAATGCTTCAGGATTTTGGTTCCGTTCTTTGAAATCATATATTGACGTCTCTTAAACTTCCAGGGTGAAGAGCTGAGAAAGATGATTGGAGCTCCTGCTTACATTGAGTGTAGTTCAAAAACGCAGCAGGTGTGCATGAGACTCCGTTTGCTCCTTTTGTCACTTATGACTTTCTTTGTGTTGCAATACCTTTCTGAACAAGTTGTTTCTCTGATTTGACGACAGAATGTGAAGGCAGTTTTTGATGCAGCCATTAAAGTCGTGCTCCAGCCACCGAAGCAAAAGAAAAAGAAGGGCAAGGGTCAGAAGGCCTGTTCCATATTGTAATCAGTTTTACTGTTGTTCTCTCACATCCCTTTGGGTTTGCTTAATGACCTGAACTCCTGCTAGTGAAAGTGTTTGTGGCTACAACAATTCTGTGTAGTGTTCTTCATGTCGCTCTTTAGGCCACTTGGTTGTGCCCTCCTTGTTTTGATTCGTTTATTTCATGTATTAACCAGACCAGGCCAGGATTTGTGGTGTTGGCTAGTATTAAAGATTCCTTGCATTCTCCCTTTGACTTAAATCAAATTTGCACCTTCATTTCATTTGCTGCTTTGTTTGGTTGGTTTTTTATTCAATGATTTGATTTGATGCCAATTTGTGTGCACAACATGCTCACCACTCATGGTGGTGGAGAGCATTATTTGTCATCATTAGATTCTCTTCTGAGGATGCAAAAACGTTCTTGTTTTCTACACTTGATGTGCCTGTCTTGCCTATATATTACGCCACCTTGCCCTGCCCCCTTAGTTTTGTGCTATCTGGTTCATGTCGAATTCTCATTGTTGATCAAGACTGATGTCATGATTGCGTGGGCGTCTCTTGGGTTATGTCCACCATTTTGTACATCAATCAAATTATAGAAAAGCTAGCAAGAGATAATATTCCTTTGAGATTGTCCTATTTGAATAAACCATGTGGCTATCTAGGCATTTTGTACTATGAGAATTTTGATTGACAACCTTTACAAATTGCACTTTGAGTCTTTGACAAGGATGTGTGGACATATACATGAATGTTAGAGTAGACCTAACCATTGTAGATTAGTTGGAGTTAAGACAGTTGGGCAACTTGGTTGTTGTTAATTGTTATCCCCGTCTAAAGTAGAATTGAAGGGAGATCCTACACACAACAATTTGACTAGAGCATACTCATTTAAAGTGCTCTACATTGCTTTAGATTTCTTGAGGATCGATTCTGATAAGCAATTCAAATGTGTGATGGGCAGAAAACTTGAACTTAGCTATGTTTTTTGCACTTTTCAACTTGAGAGTTCGGATGATTGCGGGAGTGTGCTCAACGGATTTGGGGTGCCGTTCTTGCGTGGGTGGGACAAAAATATCACGACAAGTTTTCGGACCCTTCCGGAGGCAATTTTTATGGGACTTTAATTTTTTTTTTCCTCAACCGTCTCCTTTTCTAAAGTAAAGTGCGTGGTCATGTACACTGATAAACACATAGTAATAAAATGTATGTCTCCCGTGTGATTGGACTCTTTGTCCCCTCCATATAACCTTTCAATATCAAAACGTTTCACGTCATTTCTCCATTACAGATTCTTAAAACTAACTTTAAAATATGCTTAACGAATCCATGGGAAAATGCTCTCCTAAATTCTCCCCTAAACTAGTCTATATATGTATTTTAATAGGCAAACTTGATCATGGTTAATCACGAATCCAGATATCTTGGCAGTGATTGTGGGCGAAAATATCATACAGGTACAAAGTAAGCATGAATTTTAACAAATACACATAGAAACGGAAAAGCCAGCCAAAAGAAGAATATCAACAGGTACTAATTCTTTTTTCCTTTGCAGTGTGAATCTTATTGAAACAGTAATCAACAAGTGCTTGAATACCATTTCTGCAGAAAAAGACAGCATTGATTCCATTTCTGTGCTGACAAATAACGCGCGTTTAAACTGAAAAATCGAATGTTGAAATGTGAAAAGACGATTAAACACGTTTTAAAAAAATACATGGAATTTAGAAGCAGCAAATAGGAAATGTTTTTGCATGTCAAATGGCATTTGTCTTATCATAATTTCCTGTAAAGGAAATACTGGTTCCCATAAGTTATACTACTAGTACTAGTTTGTGCTTCTTCTATTCTATGGAATTTGTCCCATCAAACCATTGCCACCCATTTCTCTATATATACATCCTTCCCTTGTTAGTAGAGTACATATCCAATACCTCAACATTTTCCATATCTTTCTTTTACTGCTATACCTTGCTAAAAGAAAATCATTGGAAGTAAGTTATTTGAAGATACAAAAAAGAAGACAGAGCTGTAATTGATTTACAAGTTACGGCACGCTAATGGCTTCAAGAAGAATCCTCAAGGAGCTAAGGGAGTTGCAAAGAGATCCTCCAACTTCATGCAGCGCGGGTAATTGCGATTTAACATAATTTCTGCTTGCTAATTGATAGTTTTGAAGTGCATAGACTAATGAAATGAACTTGCAGGTCCAGTGGCTCAAGACATGTTTCACTGGCAGGCAACGATAATTGGGCCAAACGACAGTCCATATGCTGGTGGTGTTTTTCAAGTTACCATCCATTTCCCTCCTGATTATCCTTTCAAACCACCCAAGGTAACATACATACATGATACTCCCTCCGTACCACAAAACTTAATCAGCTACTATGTTTCTTACTTGTAGTCTGTTAGTTATCTGTATCATTCAAGATTTGGTTTTTGATTATGGAATAAAATGAAATGAATTTGTAGGTTGCATTCAGGACCAAAGTATTCCATCCAAACATCAACAACAATGGGAATATATGCTTAGATATCCTCAAGGATCAGTGGAGTCCAGCTCTTACCATTTCCAAGGTTCTGCTATCAATATGCTCACTGCTCAATGATCCAAACCCAGATGATCCTTTGGTCCCAGAGATAGCACACATTTACAAGAATGATAAGCCCAAGTATGAGTCCATGGCTCGCAACTGGACTCACAAATATGCCATGTGCTAGATCATATATCTTCCAGTTTTTTGCTCAAGCTCTCAATCAAGTTGGTTGCTAATAAATTTGATTGTTAAACTTCAAAGCTTGTTCTTGAGTAGCAACAGAGTTGCAGACTTGTAAGTTGTAACTTGTAAGCATTTCGAATTTGTGGTGTTCTTGAAAATTTATGCAGTTACATGCTCAGTGTGTTCATCCTTTACATAATTGAAGAACCTACCCAACTGGAGCAGACTACTTGCATGAAAAGTGAACCCATAACAATAATCAAGTACACCAGGTCTAGTACGACCAGACAGAAACAGGACATGGAAATATAACATCCAGTTACATAGACATCTTCAAGTCAAACATCTCCACAAGTAAAAGTTAAACACAGATATAAGCTAAAAGGAATTCCTCTCTGGCATCCTGAATAAGATTCCATACAAAGAGAATCCACAGGACACCCACCTCAATTCGTCTCTCCGGGGTTAAAACTGAATTGTGATAAGGCTACATATTACCAATGTTGTAACGTAGAAATGTACTTATTTTAGTCCGTATTTTGGCGTCCTGGAGTCACCGGGACTGAAGAAGTCAACCACTTTACTATTTCTAAAGAATGTTATTACAAATATCAACACTTGCTATAGTAGTAATTACACCAAAGCTCCAAGGATGTCCGTATGTTGGAGTCAGCTTTGTTCATCAGATAAAACCAAAATCAACAACACTTGTTTTCCATTTGAGCACGTCACACTTTAATAGGCTCATACTTATCTGCAACTGCACCGCCCTTGTCCTTCTGGAACTGAATGTACCGTAAGGTACTTGCAAAAAAAGCATCTGCAGCAGGATCTGATACCGTATTTTCTCCCTGCATCTCATTCCTTATCAATTCAATCAGCCCTTGTATTGATTCAACAGTGATCTGTGAGACCCCCTTCTCGTAGAAATAGAGATACCTAATAGCAAATTCAAGAAATTAATATGACTATAGAAGAAGAGTGATATCACCAGAAAGAGTATCAGAGAAAGTCATTACTTGTTCAATATCTCTATAAAGAGTACAACTGATCCACTGCTGCCTCTAGTGGCACTCGACATTTGTTGAGCAGCATTTGCGATTCTCAAGGCACGCTTTAAGCAAAGCAAGACCCTAAATGTACACCATTTATGTCAT
>JAQRGC011430313.1:0-11099 GCA_028659135.1 Plantago lanceolata | reverse complement strand
TTATAAGAATATTTTTTACAATATATTATTCAATCACACTGAATCCGAGTTGACCCGATTTGAAATTGCCCCGATCCAAATTGTTTCAAAACTTTTGATTCGAATAATAACCGAACCCGATCTCGAACCAAAATCCGAACACATCCGAATCCGACCCGACCCAAAGTCATCCGAAACAAAAGCACTCACTCGAAACAACTCGATTCGAACAACCCGATTCGAATGAACCGTTTGCCACCTCTAGTTTTTTGTAAGCTAGATGAGATGTATGCACCCCTTGAATGAAAGTTGGGGAGATAATGTATAGCTATATGTAGCTCCCCCATTGTTTTACTATTTGATCTAAACTGTGTTGTTGCCTACGCTTTTCAGTGGTGGGCATGAAGATTTCTGAATCAAGCAAGGAGCAACTGCATTTGCCCAGAAAGTCTGATATTGATTCATCCACAGTACACAATGGACAAGCAAGTAGTGATTCAGGAGGATGCCATGGCACCAAAAATTATGAAGAATCTGAGGCTCCAGTTTCTAGTTCAGCAATACCAGCCATCCATTCAGATGATAACAAAGCAGACACTGAGACTAATCATGAATCTGATGCTCCGGTTTCTAGTTCTGCAGTACCATCCTTTCCTTTGGATGACAATAAAGCAGACACTAAAACTAATCATGAATCTGATGCTCCGGCTTCTAGTTCTGTGATACCAGTCCGTCCTTCTGATGATAAGAAATCAAATGCTAAGACTACTGATGAAGCTTGTGCTCCTGTTTCGTCCGCGATGCCAGACCTTTCTTCAGGTGATGATAAAGCAGACACTAAGACCAATGGTGAATGTAATGCTCCAGTTTCTGGTTCCACGGTTCCATTTTTTCATTCAGATGTTATCAATGCAGACACTAAAACAGGTGATGAATCTGATGCTCGAGCTTCCAGTTCCGAGATACCAGCCTTTCCTTTTGATAATAGTAAGGCAGACACTAATGATGAATCTGATGCTCCAGAACCCGGATCCGCTGTACCAGTAGATGATAGCAAAGCAGACACTAAGAGATGTGATGAATCTGGTGCTCCAGTTTCAATTTTTGCAATACCAGCCTTCTCTTCAGATCGTAGTATAGCAGACAATGCTTCAGATGCCATTTTTGAGTCAGATATCTCTCTTGCCAGCAAGCAAACTATTGTGGTGAATGCTGAGTTGGAAAACAATACAAAGGAGCCCTCTGCTAGCTTGAAGGATAACAAGAAGTCTGTGGATTCCCTAGTGACGGTCTCTGAAGGCTTTACCTCGGAATCAATTGTAGATAATAGTTCTATTAAATCCTCATCTGGTCTTCTTTCAGAAGTCTCTGCCCTGGGTACTGCAGATCAAGTTAACTGGGAAAATAATGCATCTTCGTCTGTGCAAGTTGTCAATGCTGAAGCTTTAGTGCAGCTTAAGCCAGAATTGGATCGACCAACATTGCCTGTAAGTGAAAGTGAACTTCATTCATCTGTTGAACCTTCCTTTCATTCCGATAAGGACAGATGTAATGCCACAGACTCTTGCATTAAGGTAAACGGTGAAGTTAGTGGCGTGCAACTATCTCCTGGTTCTCCAGGTGCAATTTCTTCTGATGATATGCATACATTTGGTGAGAATGAAAAGCCTGCCCCAGTTTCCACTGTATCTGATGGAGATTGCAACATTGCCGGTGGAGCTAGAATAGATGATGATGTCAAAAATGACTGTATAGTTTCTGGGTGTGCAGATGAGCCTGTAAAAGACGAGCCTGAAGTTTCTGGGGCTGTTGAAGATTCTACTAATCATGTTGATTCTGAGAAACTTGATGTCAAGGACAAGCTTGAAATTTCTGCGTCTCTTCAAGAGTCTAATAATCTCGCTGACTCTGAGAAACCTGATAATCTCAAAGTGAAGTCTAATATTCCTGCCAACCCTGAGATACCTGATGGAGAAATCAAGTTGCATTGTGCTTTTGATGGAAAAGTTGTTTCTCCTAACCATACTGAAGACTTGCCCCAGAGTGAAGCAACCAATGAGAGTCACAATGATCAATCTAGTGGGAGTGCTGCTGATATGCAAGGGTAAGCTACCTTAATCTTCAAGCAAATGAGTTTTCTTGCCCGATATTATTGATGTTATATAGAGTAAGGACACCTTAGCTTCTCTAAGGGCATGCTTCAAGTTGAAGGAACATTTGCAACAGTTTTATCATCCCTTCCATGAGGCTGACAAAAATGAGACTGAAAGAAGTTTGTTAAGAAAGTAGCATATAGTATTTAATTAGGCCTCAAATTTTGTTAATTATGTCGTGGCTCTTTAATATTGTTTCGGGTACAGATAAAGATCATCGCATATTCACATGTTTAGTAAACTTACATTGTATCGGGCATTCGATGGATGATCGATCTAGTCGACGCATTCTCAGTAAAAGCCATATTGATTTGAGAGTATAGATTTGAAATCCTTGTATTCCAGATTCTTATGAATATTGCCTGTTGGTACCAAAATCTGTTTTATTTTTTATTATTATTTTTTTTTTCGGTTTGTACTGGTATCCGCATTAGCAACTAATCCAGCCGAGCACTGTCGGACCCTTTTTAGGGGGCGGCTCTCCCAGCGACGTTTTTTACATTCACAAGACTCGAATCCGAGACCTTGCTTAAGTGAACTCAAGTTCCTTACCACTTGAGCCAACAACCGTTGGTAAAATCTGTTTTATTATTATACCATAGTGTTTGCAAATAGTTTTGAGTAGCATTTACCTGTAATTTGCTACTGAATCTTTTAGTGTGGGTTTTGTCTGCAACTGTGATGTAGTACTACTCTACGAGGTATAGCATACAAGGTTCATTGAACCTGGTGATGCTTACATATTATAAGGTGATTAGTATGTGTGTGTCACATCCAACATCGAGCCAGCAGTAGCAGTCACTAGTAGTGAATTATTGGTCCTATTATTATGATTAGATTTGAGGAAAAGATGAATCAGCTCATGACTTTGTGAATCAGTGAATGTGATCAAACATTTTTTTCGGATTTCCACCGGTATTCGCTACATGCAAGGTTACTCACTCCCCTTTTGATTAAGGTTTTAGGCTGAGATTATGATGATTGATGATTACACTCATAGGGCATTAGTTTGTTTATTTAAGCATATGGATCCAAGTGAGTTAGCTGAGTGAGTGATCTTTGGCTGGTCCTCACTGAGTCACTGACCGACCAAAGTCCAAAGATTCCTTACCTGATCTTACCTTGGTTCAAGTGGATTGCAGTAGATTAGATGATTAGATTAGATTTGGAATTGGAGTGCACTTTACTATTTGACTGCACAGTGCGCATGACTCTTTTCTCTGCCATATCCCAAATCATATCTACCTTATGTGTTGCATAAACTAATCCATGGAGTACCTTTTTGTGTTCTTAATAAGATACTACTACTACTACAACCTATTGTATTTTTTAATCCTGCAATTTACTAGAGTACTACTAGTATTACAGGAATAGCTTACCAAAAGTAAAAAATATACTCCGTTTAGTTAGGAGTAGTAAATCTGTACATACTAACGGGACGGAGAGAGATGATTTGTAAGGGTAGTTTAGTGATGAGATAGCTGAAGGAGCCAATGAGATTGACTTTTTCCGTTTAGTTAGTTAATAGCATAACTCGATCTATCAAATGATGATTTGTGGAAGGGAGGGAGGGAGAGAGGGGTATGTATTAACAAGAGCATAAAAAAAATGAGGTTTAAAGGAATGCCAATAATTCATAAACTAGTTCAAATTGAATTTGGAGGCTTAAGGAATTGAAATGTGGAAGTAGTTGGCAGTTGATCTCTTTTTTTTTTCTTTTCTTTTTGGCGTGTGTGTGTGTCTCGACTGCAATTAAAACCGATTATTGTAATTTGGAAATATGGCAATATGTAGGTCTACCACTACTACTACTACATGCATGTTAATTTGTCTTATTGATTTAGGCAACTTTACATTAGCTTCACAAATATCTGTAATGAACAAATAGTCTCATCTCCAATTCACACTAACTTCAATTACACTCACAAGTCACAATCAAATTGGATAGAACTCTAGGTTAAAAAGTTACATTTCAGCTTTATTAATTTAATTGAACTTAATTATATGAATTATATTTACATATATTCGAATAAAGGAATAAATTACAACTTAAAAGACTTTATACCATTAAAAATATTGATTACAACTTATACCATTTATTCCAATCGTTTTTAATCGACGTGAGATACGAGGTTAGGTCCTGTTCTTTTCATTTAAAGATTCATTATTTTTAATTCTATTCAGTTATGTTTAAATTTGTTTAGTTATAACTTATACTCCCTCTATTTTTTTTAAATAATGTTAAGGTTATTTCACACATATTAAGGTGAGATTTGAATATTATGCATAGTTTATTGTAAAAGAATGAATATTGTAGTGTTAAACACAATCATTACAACTAGAAAAGAGGAAGGGGAGTAATATTTAAATTATATATAACCTTAAACATCATCTAATTGTGAATGAGATAAAAATGCTAAAATTTCATTTAAAAAAAATAGAGAGGGTATTACATTTTAATTATGTTCAATTTTATTTAGACGAAGACAACAAATCCTTAAACATATGTTTGGCTGTGAACTGGTTTGTGGGTTTGTGGATGTAGCAACAAACCATGAATAGTAACAAATTTTTTTGGTGTAGTATGTGTTTTTTGCGTTTGTGTTTGGATTAAATTTTTGGGTTTGTTGAAGATTTTAAGTTAAATTTTAAGTTGAAAATAGAGTAGAAATAGTAACTAAGATTGTGAGTGTGTAAATAACCACAAGCCAATTGAGAGATAAATACAAATTGAATTTTTTACTAACAAACCTAAAAATCAATTTAGAGTCAAACAACCTCATAATAGCACCGTGATACTTTCAGGCCAGCAACAGATGATTATAGCAGTTAGAAAGGGTATTAATTGTAAACAGTGCGTCTGTGTGTACTTAATGGGAGTGTTAACTATAAAGGGGCGGGCGGCAATGTAGTTTGATTATCTGGCTGCAGCCATGTGGTGGTCAGTGAGTGAGGGGCCCACCACCCAAGCCCAATCCAACTTTTCTTTCTTTAATTTTTCTCCTCATCTCTCCCTCCCAGCTTTTATGACTTTTCTTCACTTCTCTCACTTCGTTTTCCGGGAAAGTCACTCACCGTAAATCTAAACAAACAAAATTAAAGTAATTCACACTGGTGCACTAATTATTAACCTTCACTATATATCACTGCATACAAATTATAGTCCCCTCGTCACAGTAATTATTCTCCCCGCACTAAACAATCTCATTTCTCACCACCGAATAATGCAAACTGAACTGAATTAAATTAAAATGAACTGAATTAATAACAAAGAAAATATAGTTTTATCAAGTTATTTCATTTTATTTAATAGTTTGATTATAATAAATTTATTTCATGAATATCAGTAACGTGATTAATTTGACAAGTTACTCTATAAAACTTGTTGAAAATAAGGTGACTAGTCAGCTACCAGTTACCTTATTAATTTTCAGTTATTTTATCCGTTCGTCTTACCTAACAGAAACATTATAACACCCGAACAACTAGTGTGCCAAAGTCCCAACACTTTGAGTCAATACAGTTACTCCTATACTGATTTTGAGGGTGATATATTTTCAATTTTGATACTCATTTGAGTTTTTAGTTAATACAATTACTTTTAAAACTTTTTTTTAAAAGTTAATATAATAAGTGTGGTGTTTAATTTAAACTTACATAAAAGAAAAATACAAATAATATAACAGAACAAACAAAAAAGAAATACGTAAAAGTAGAAAAATTGAGTATTTAGATAGATATTTAGGGGTGTGTGTAATTTTTCCGTTTGTTTTTTCACCATGCATCCACGGAAATGATTTTCTTACTGCTACAGTCGACAACTACAGACAGTGAAGTTGGCGTAGGAATTTAATTTATCCAAGCCGTAAAAAAATTAACCGGGACAAAATACACCACCTGTCGCACTCAGGACCCTCCACGTCATCGTCTCCCACTTTAGCTTTATCTTCCGCCACTGGCCACTGGCCACCACCACCACCTATCACTTTCTCTCTCTAACAACTAAGAAAAAGAAAACTTCCCTCTAGGGTTTCAATTTCCCCCCTTCCGAGTCCTGACTCACATTCGCCCCTCTCCATCACGATGGGTTCGCTACCCGATCCAGGCGAGTTGACTCACCCTTCGCCGCCGCCGAGTTTCGACGATTTCCAGCGCCAAACCTCGCTGATGACCAGCTGCACTCTCCTCTGGAAGGAGCTCTCCGATCACTTCTCCACTCTCGAACAGGACCTTATTAAGAAGTCCGATGCTCTCAAAGCCAAGCTCCAGGCCTTCAACGACGACACCGATCACTCTCTCCAAGCTCTCGAGACTCGCGAGTCTTCCATTTCCAAATCCATGTCAATCGTCCTCGATTCGCTCGACAAAACCACCAAATCGTCCCTCTCCTACACCGACAGCCCCTGCGAGGAGCCGGAGGTGGACAATTCGGAAGGCCTGTTGATGAAATTGAGAGGTTTCTGTCTCAGAATGGCTGTGAGGGAGTTTTGGATCTTCGTTACGTCCAGGAAGAAGGAACTGGAGGCCTTCAGGGCGGAACTGCCGAAAGCTCTGGCGAATTGTGTCGATCCGCCTAGATTCGTGCTGGAGGCGATTTCGGAGGTGTTTCCGGTGGATAAGAGAGAGGCGACCGACAGTAAGAGCTGCTACAATCATGATTTAGGCTGGGCGTGTGTGTTGCTGTTGGAGAGTTTGATACCTGTGATGATGGATCCTGTGTTGGGGAAGGAGAGGATGCTTGTGACCCCTAAGGTTAAGGGGAAGGCGGAGGAGATCGCCGAGACGTGGAAGAAGAGCTTGGAGGAGAGGGGTGGAATTGAGAATGTTAAGACTCCTGATGTGCATACCTTTTTGCAGCATCTGGTTACATTTGGTATTGTGAAGAAGGAGGATGTGGATTTGTATATGAAGCTGGTGGTTGCTTCTGCGTGGAGGAAGCAGATGCCGAAGCTTGCTGTTTCCCTTGGCCTTGGAGATAAAATGCCCGGTATAATTTCGTCGTTTACTTGCCTAGCTTACTTGCTGTCTAATGTCTATATGTTAGGATTAATGAATCATTTACTTGGTTACTGGAGTACTACTACTAAT
Source organism: Plantago lanceolata (assembly GCA_028659135.1). Taxonomy (NCBI): domain Eukaryota; kingdom Viridiplantae; phylum Streptophyta; class Magnoliopsida; order Lamiales; family Plantaginaceae; genus Plantago; species Plantago lanceolata. The sequence goes on along the minus strand of JAQRGC011430313.1, from coordinate 3,879 downwards.
TATGGTTATTGTCAAGTCAGTGGAGTCTTTTTTATGTTTGGATTTACATTCTTAGTGATTCTAGTTGGGGATTCTACAATTAGTAAGTGCATTTCGTGGTGAGAAATTGATTTCTATAATTAGTTTGTGCTAATTGGAAGCTAATATCTGCAAATTTGGATTGGGTTCTTGGTTATGTTTGGATTTTACGAGTGTACTCAAGTGTGTTGGTCTACTTTTGGAACAATGTGTCTTATTCTTTGACTATGCTGTTTCTGTCTTACTGTTTGAATACTGACTTGGTGAGGCCTCTTTAAGTGTGATGTGTGGCTTAGATTGGGCAAATGTTGACTGATTGGTTTAATCATAGTCTAGATCTGTAACTTGTATTCATGGATTCAACAAACATGTGATTTTCTAGTGCATTGTTATCAAGTTTCACTGTATGATTGCTTTTGATCTTAGAAACACATTGGTATAACTAGTATTCCATGTATGTGTGCTCTCTCTGTAAAGTAGCATCATGTAAGACTTATCCTGCAAACAACCCAATCACCCAACCTTCACACAAAAAACTAATTTAACAAAGTTCAGGGGTAGCAGAATGGAAAGTATGGGTTTCGGAGGAAAATAGAAATTGAGAGTTCAAATTTGTTTTGAGTTCTGGATATTAGTAATATGTAAGATATTGAATGTTATAGTTAGATCAAAGAGAGATTTTGTATGTGGGTAAAGTGTATCAGATTTGGTCTTTATTCGGGGATGATGACTTTTGTATGTCTTTTAATAAATAAATAAAGATAGAAATAATATAGACAAAAAGTTCAAAATAATAAATCTAACAACGGATGGGAATAGGATAAGTGTCCCTCCCACTGGCTGTGCTATTTTGCATTTCGTGTTTATGGTATCTTATGTTCTTTAATTTATGAAAGATTACTAATAAAATTCTTTTTTTATTCTCTATGAATAGAAACCAAATTTGATAGTATAGTTTATCCTAACCTTAAAATATCCAACACACTAAAAAATTCCTAAATTTATAAGAAAATTTGATCTTTCCCGTTTTCCTCCAAATTCCATCATTAGCATATCCTCAAGGTTGCCAAAACTAATGACATAATGTGTACTATAGTGGATTGGTCTTGTGGTCTTGGATAAATTACCTTTTCATTTTTGAGTTGGGTACTTGGGTGTAAGGTTGGAAATGTGTAGGAGATAGAAATTAGTTTTTTATTGGAAAGGCTGGAAAGGCCAAAGGTTGGGTGATTCGGTTATTTGCCTGATCATGGATAAAGATGGTCTAAGCAAATGGAGTGACAGGAGTGTAGGCACGGTGACATTTTCTATCTGTTGTATCCATGGAGTTGTAAGTTGGTGCAGTGGTAAGGTGCTGGAGTAGCACATGAGAGGATCTATTGGGCAAATTGTAGAAACACATTCTTTGCTTTTATGAAATGATGAGCCCCATAACTGACTGGTTTTCTAATCTGATGGTATCTTCTGCTAGGTCTTATGTAAAACTTGAGCACCTTACAACTTGTACATGTTACTTCCCTTTTTGCTCGGATGGTTTTTATGTTATACCCAAGGTAGTTGGTCTTTTCTAGTATGTTGTGTTTTCTGCGTACCAGACTTCATGTGTGTTCGAAAGTAATTCATATGAGATGTGTGTTTGTGTGATCAGAGTATCAATATGGTTTATTTAGATCGAATTACAGTTTGTTTCGTTTATCTTCTGGTAAGTGGTAAGGAATAGAAGTGATTATGTCATATTACACAAAGTGTTCTCTATGTTTTGTTAATGGTTAACAATTGTACACTTTCAATATGGAAGTTCTTGTTTTTTGCTTGCGCCTTCGTGGTCTTGTAACTTTGAACATGTGCACCTGTGTACCTATATCAATAGGTTTTCTGAGTTTTGGATGATTTCATATTAATTAATTTTTTTGCTCTTTGACACAACTTTTGCAGATATGATCGAAGAATTAATTGGAAGGGGTCAACAGGTTGATGCTGTACATTTTACTTACGAAGTTGGTCTGGCCGACAAATTCCCACCTGTGCCTTTGCTGAGAGCTTTTCTGAAGGATGCAAAAAAGGCAGCAACATCACTTATGGACTCAGGACGTGCTGCGGTAAGCCTTCATCTTATATTGCCCGAGACAGCATTTGCTGATTGCTTGTTTTATGAAGTCTGTCAAAGTCCGGGATGTCTAAATTACTTTTCATGGCAGTAGCCTATGAGTCTCATTTTCTTGGGGGTGGGGTGTACTTTGTCGGATTCCAAATGTAAATAAAAATAATAATTAAAAATGTAAAGATGTTTAGTATGCTCTTGGCATGATGCCGAAATGGTTCAACACACTAATGCAGCGCACGTGTTTTCGAATTAATGTTTTTCATATTGCAAATAAAGTGATAGCTTATTTAATTTACAACATGAGTTTGCAATTTTTTATTTTTTTTTTAAACAGCAAATCTAACCTACTCTACTCCTAAACTATTCCTTTACCACCTTATAACTCCGAATTACACATGAGTTTGCAATGCTTTGATGAAAATGAATTTCTGCATACAATACATTTGCGAACTTCCTTTCAGCAATTTTTGTAAATGGGTTCCTTTATGAATCATCTCGACCTCTATTGCTGTGGCTTTTCGAGCTCATTGAATACATTTGATTAAGTTGTGGCTTTTCTTTGATACTTTCACACAGCATCTGGCTGCAAAGAAGGAACAATCCGCTATTCGAGCTGTCCTCAAGTGTATTGAAGAGTATAAACTTGAGAATGAATTCCCTCCTGAGGACCTTGCGAAGCGTCTTGAGCAATTAGAGAAGGTCAAGATTGAGAAGAAGAAACCTGCAGCAAGCCCAGCAACCAAAAGAACACGAGCAAGCAATGGCGGGCCCATGCCTCCTGCCAAAGCAGGGCGTTCCACAAACGCCTATGTCTCATCATTCCCATCTCCAACATACATGCGGTCTCCATCACACACCCAGTACCCTTCACCTGTTCCAGCATATCCAGCTCCTCCACCTGTTATATTCGGAAGTAGAAGCCCACCATATGCCTACTCTCCCGAAGCTGCTCCTCCACCAATGGTTGGATCATATACCGTCTCACCAGTAAACTTTTCGCCTTATGGAGGATACAGCAATGGAATGGGACCAGCTTACCAGCAAGCTTACTACTGATGGATAAAACGTGACATCACAACTGGGTCTTTGGAGAAGGTAACACTACTGCTATTATTACCACTACTACTACTACCACTACTACTGATGTTTATGACAGAATCCTGAATGTCATTGTAATGGTCTGTAATTCACTAACGTTATTAACGGTAGCTTATGTGTGTTTAATCCTTAATCGCTGACCTTTGACAAGGGCAGACTGTATTTCTGATTGTTGAAACTTGTCGTAATTAGGTGGTTGTGAAAAGTAATTTCCATAAATTTGCCTCAGACTCAACTCGAATGTTATCTCACAGCCTCGTCTCTCTGTATGATTACTTCCACGCCGCTGGCAAATGTCTCTCTTTATTTGATAAAAAATCAGTTTTAAGAACTTTCAACTACTAACCATCCCTCCGCCAGGATTCGAACTTGGCACTTCTTCCCAACTCTAAATTCATCAAATGCAAAATAAATTGATAGTCGGAGCGTACTTAAAGCGTCTACATATATAATTAAAAATTTCAATTTATACATATGTTATTTAAAATAAATATATCCAAATATTTATTAGATATTGATTTTATTTGTCCATTAATATTCAATTATCATTTGATGTTTCTTCATCAAACTATCTTTTTAAATTTTATGGTTGAAATTTCGGCTTTAACTTTACGTGTGTATTCTAATAATAATTATGTTCAACAATATATGCGATGATG
>JAQRGC011430200.1:0-12606 GCA_028659135.1 Plantago lanceolata | reverse complement strand
CAAGGGGTACCAAACTCATAAACTATTAAAGAAACATATCGTTGAAACGACTCATGTTGAAGAGACACAATCATTGAAAAAATTCACAAAAGTTAAAAAAAAAATAAAAAAAAAAATTAAAAGGGGCACAAACCGGACCACAACAAGGGACTTATTATTATGTTTTAAACGCACTAAAATGTAATAAAACATATTGAAGTGCTACTTTAAAAAACAAAACGTTCTACTAAATTGAAAAAAATAGTAACTCAATAAAAGAAAAAAGTCACAATTTCGCTTAATTAGTAAAATAGTATAAAATTATGACTATCGATCTATCATCAACCTCCATAATTGTAAATCACTCGACCTTTCTTGTCTCCAACTTCACCCGAAAATCATCACGAATACATGACTCGTTTAGAGTCTATGGTCAAACTTCTCCCCTGTTCATGTATAGCATGATTATTCTCTTAACTCATTAGAATCCAAATTTGACATTCTTTAAATCAATATAAGTTGCTTAATTAAGGCAATTAATCACATAAAAAAATTTACTGTCGGCGTTGTTAAAAGACATAACCGAGAAATTGCGTACCGTTCATATTTTCCTATCATTTTCATTTCCTTTTTCCTCACATTTCACTGTCACTCTTTGTCAATACACTTCCTAGATATATACTCTAGCTTGCTTTCTCAGAACAAAGCAAAAACCATCTTCTCGAGCTCAACAATTTCCCAAAAGCTTAACGAAGAAGAATAAGAAGAATGTCGTACGATTACCTTTTCAAGTACATAATCATCGGAGACACAGGTAAACGAGTAGCTCTCTCTTATTCTCTACCTGTTTTTTTTTTTTTCCTTTAAACCCTAGCTGGATTGAAATTGTTGCTGATTGTGATGATGAATTGATGATCGGTTTTTGGTATAGGTGTTGGTAAATCGTGTCTGCTTTTGCAATTCACTGATAAGCGGTTTCAGCCTGTTCATGATCTCACAATCGGAGTTGAATTCGGTGCGAGGATGGTTACTATTGACGGCAGGCCGATTAAGCTTCAGATTTGGGATACTGTAAGTTACTGGACTTGATTCGTAGATGAATTCAGCGATTCGCTCTGTTTGTATTTGATGTTTCTGCTTTTGTAGTAGTTAACTAGTTATAGATATGGATTTGTGAAAATGTTAGCTATACTTTGATCGTAGAGTGTTAGTTGAGGTTTTAATTTCGTAGTGTTACTGGTTGTTTCGTTGATTCGGCTGCTTAAAATCATGATGGATGGATTTTTGTTGTTACTCACTACTGAGTCTATTGACAAGTGTATGCTACTTATGTGGAAATCGTGCATTTGTTCGTGCTTGCCTTTTAGCAATTTGTTGTTTGGAGAAGTTCATTGGACTTGACTTGTCCAAAGTACTTGATTCAGCTCTCTTTTTTTACCTCGTATAGTTTGGGTATGTGAACCGGTGTAACTTATATTCTCTGATGTGTACTAAACAAGGACTGAGGTTGTTGAATTGAAAGAGGATTTAGACTGCTTACTTTGTCCTGTATCGTGTTATTTTATGGTATTTTGTTCATGGCTTCATGCATCTAAATTGGTTATCCATTTGTTTATATGTATTCAGCTGCTTGAAACTGAAATTTGCACAGTGATTTTGAACACGGTATTTCTTCCATGATAGGCTGGACAAGAGTCCTTCAGGTCTATCACAAGATCATATTACAGAGGAGCAGCTGGTGCACTTCTGGTTTATGACATAACCAGGTATATTGTTTATGTTCTTCACCTTTGATGTGTATTGTTCATTACATAGTTCTGTATTATCTTGTATGCTCTGTAGTATATACTAGCTAATGTACCTAGCTCTTCGCTTTTTTCTTGTTCGGTTTAGAGTTGCACAAACTTGGGTTTATCTCTTGTTTTATGTGCTCTTTAGTAATACTATGATTATGCATTCTCCTAGCCTTGCATTAAGTGCTGGTCTAACTTTGTGTCCTTAGGGAATCTAAAGCTATAGCGTATTAGATCATTAGCCAAACTGTCTTTGTCTGAACTCTGGTATTAGATAATTATTGTTTCATATAATTAATGTTGGAGACCGTCTCTTCTTATGAAAGAGTAGAATGTGGCCTTGGTGCTTCAGTATTGATTAGGGTGGGACTATTAATACTTCAGAGGAGAAAAATTCTGTCTTTGCATCTGTGTAGCTTCTCCATGTATTTCTAAGATCTCACCAGCAGACCTGCTTGCAGGATATTACTGTGTTAACCTGTAATTAAAGCATATTTTACCATTATAATTAACATGCGTTGGGGCCAACACTTCAGAACCTATAGATGGCTAATTTTTACCCGGGGCATTGTTCAGTCTGCACTTTACATTAGGTCTGTGTTGTTCAGTCTGCACTTGAATATGGTACGTAATTAATAAATTGACTTATCCCTTGCTCGATGAGTCTATGCGAACCAATTATGGGCTTGTGCTTAGTTATTTGATATTAGAATGTAGTCATATCGAGCAAAATTGTCTTCTGCTTTGGGGAACCGCGGGAAAGATAACCTCATTTTAATAGGATGAAAACCTTTTGAGGCAAAATCTCTACTACATTCTTTTGTCGGCTGATCAGTTTTTACATTTTACGTCGCTTAGTTCTGATGTTAGAAATTATAAATCTAGCTTTCCTCTAATGTTAAATGTACCATGAATTACAGGAGGGAAACATTTAACCATCTTGAAAGCTGGCTGGAGGATGCTCGGCAGCATGCAAACCCAAATATGACTGTCATGCTTGTAGGAAACAAAAGTGATCTTTCCCACCGAAGAGCTGTGAGTAGAGAGGAGGGAGAACAGTTTGCTAAAGAAAAAGGACTTTTATTCCTCGAGGCATCTGCAAGAACAGGCCTTAATGTAGAAGAGGTAATATAATCAAATTCCAATTCTATAGAGTTTCTACGTACGATGATTTACTAGATCTACATCTATGTGGCATATCCTTATCACTAGTATCTTTTTATGTGTAGGCATTCACGAAGACTGCTGCTAAAATTCTCCAAAAGATTCAGGATGGTGTTTTTGATGTGTCAAATGAGGTAGGTGGTTCTTGATTGCTATTAAGACATTTAGGATATGTTAGGTGTAGCTCTGTAGGGCTCTACACTTAAACTGCTCTAGACAAACACACGTATGACGTATCTGTGTAACTACGTATATCAGTATGTTTGTGAATCAGCTGTCCTTGTCTGATTACTTCTGTTTAGTTCCTGGTATGAGTATGACAAAGCTGTTTTATTTTTCGGTGTTTTACAGTCATCAGGGATTAAAGTTGGCTATGGGCGGCCTCAGGGTCCTGCTGGTGGGAGAGATGGAGCAGTTGCTCAAAGAGGAGCTTGTTGTGGCTGAATAAGCATGTCTGGGTAAATCACCTGATCCATCTTTTGTGTGTGTATAAAGAGTCTTGATGTAGTCATTGAATCAAAACACTGTAATTCAACTTGTACAGTTCAAGCTATTTAAAATTGAACTGATGTAAAACATGTAGAAGTGACTATTGCTATATGCTTATTACGGTGTATATGATGCAACTCTTTTTTTATATTTCACTCTATGTCAACATTGTTCGGTTCTTTTATCTGTATCTTGCTGGGTTGTTTAGATTTTTATGTTAGTTTTGTCCGACCAACACAATATTATGTAATTGCAGCTTTTGTGAAATTCTTATTAACAGCAGTTCATAGGTGGCATCAAGGTGAACAAAGAAGAGCACTCTAGCCTAGTCTAATATGGTATGAAATCTTAACCGACTTACAAATGGTTGGACATTAATATTTCAGTTCCTAATTAAGTTAGCACCAAGTTACCTTTCAGCTTAAGATCCTTATTCTACGGTGACCTATTGAGATGGTGAAACAGTATAGACTTAGCCAGCTCGGTGATTATACTCCCTCCGTCCCAGTTTCAACTTCATGTTGAGTTTGGCACGATGCTAAGAGTAGTATATAATCTTGATTTATGATTTTAAGATGCAGTAATGTTGATAATCCTAATTCCTAACAATTTGATCAAGAGATCAAGGATAGAATTTTTAGCTAATTATGAAGTCTTTACTTGTGTGCACCACTGGACCCATTGTACCTCCCATTTCAGAACCATGTCTCATCTGCGAATAAATGAGAGCTAGTGGCATGATTGATTATGTTTTCTTATCCTGGTCTTTTCAAACCGTGAATATGGATGATAACAGTTCTATGACATTTATGGAATCTTAAATTCCAGACCAGCAACCCCAACCAAGCCTAATCCCCGTATTTCCTGTTTATTTTCATCTACAAGACTACAACCATCATAGTTGCGCTTCGATTAGAAACTCTTTGCATATCTCAGAGTTAAATAAGGTTACATTCGTAGATAACTTACTAGTGTGCTGTACAGAATAAGGCGGAGTCGAAGCAATTGTATCACAGAAATCATAGCAATTGTGTCACAGAAATCATAGTAGTACTAGTTTGTTCCTTCTATTAATGAGAGTTTCAGATAACTGAGTTTCACAAACAGCACCATCAAGAAATTGAAATTTCTAAGTCATCAAGAGTAAAGAAAGGGAACCACAGTTTTACTGTAAGACAGAGTTTCACAAACAGTACCAACAGCATTTATCCTTAATCCCTTACTAGTTACTACTACCTTCCATAGTTACAACATAAAAGGCTGAGTAATCATGAATAGAGCTTAGAAACAGGGTATTCATGAGAGAATTTATGAACATAATCTTTACCCTTAACATAGGATTTGCCATTTCCAGTTCCAGCCACCTTCAGTGGAGTAGGAGATACCTGCATGAAGAGATAGTTCCCAGCAAAAAGATCACCAAAATGTGACTGGCTCTCCTTCAATCTTTTATAAACCTTGGTGCAAGCAGCCTTGATCAACTTCGCTTTTCGTTTCAAGAACCTAGATAAACTTGGGATCTTCACCTTCAGCTTCCTCTTGACATGAACTCTTCTGAACCTTACCCTTCTCAAGTACCTTCCAATGATCTTCTCATGGATGTCGTGATCGTCTTCCTCGTCGAAGCAACTCTCCTTTTTCAGCCTCTGGTATGAGGGCATGTCACTGGAGACCATCGCCATGGATACGAAGCTGTGGTGTTTGGGGAGAATTAGAAATTGGATTTTTCTTTCTCAGAAAGGATGGGACTTAAAGAAGATGGGTTGTCATTTTCTTATATTATGGCTGTTTGTCCGTACATGCAGTGTGTTTGGCAGATGTGTGCCATCAGAGTGGGTGTTAGGTTTACAGTTCGTTCATTGCATTAAATGCAAGAAGAGATGCTTTCTGAAATAATCTCTCTTCTTTTCGTCCGCAAAACACATCAGTTTCAATTTTGTTCATATTCACTTCATATTTGTTTAGGTGGGGTACCACAAATAAATTCAGTTCAGTTCAACCGAAGACAACATAACATATTATAGAGATATAAATAAATTTGGTATAGTCAAGCTCAATTAATCAGTTCAGTTCAACCGAAGACAACATAACATATTATAGAGATATAAATAAATTTGGTATACAAGCTCAATTAATTTGCTGAATTGCAGAGCTACCATACCACGAATTGAATGCGTTATGGTCATGAATGTTTTTGGTGAAAAAAGTTAGAAAACTCTGCTCTCATTTCATGGACCACGAGTCGGAATTGATTGGGGAACAATTTATAAGTTGATTGAGATCTTTTATAGCTCCATGCAATGAATGCATTTGGTTCCAAGTTTCAGCCATGCCTTCTCTTTTGGTCCCTCTTGAGTCCTGATCAACTGTTTCCCAAGAAAGCTCTCATTGTTCTTTCTGAAGAGTTTCTGACCAACTTTCCCAGTCCAGTCATCCAGATGCGGATATGGTCAAGTTCCGTTTGCCGGAAGAAATCTCAAGTGAAATTAGGGAATACGAGAACCAAATTGAATTTGTTATTTTTCAAACGAAGAGAGTAGGTCCTAAACCAGGAATGCTGGGGAACATACGAACCTCGAATAGTAACGAGAAAAGAACTTGTCATTACAAATCCAATATTCACCGAAAGAACATACAAATCAAAAGATAGTCAAGCCTCAAAACTTAAAAGAATAAAAGAACTCACGTTTAGATGTCAACAAAAAAAATAAACAGCAGGAACCAAATATAATTTACAAGGAAAGGTAGAGTCCGATTTGTACAGAGTACATATGAACAGCCAAACAGGCAAAGTCACTAAGACTATTCTCTTTGGAAGTTTCATAGCATTCTTCTTCTATCCATGCTAAACCACACACGCTCGCAACGGAAGTTAGCTACCAATTTTTACATCTATCAATGTAAAGAATATGACGCGCAGTTTAGTATAAAAAGCCTCAAGCGGTAGCGACTTAGTAGAGCTTTATTCTTGTCTCAATGCGGCTCCTGCAGATTGGACATGACTGGAGGTCTTGTCCACATTCGCAGCATGTCTGATGAAGAAAAGGAAATTAAATCAGCAAAAACTTCTCTTATCCATTTCAGTGGAATTCTTAACAAACGGTCTGGGAAGACCTATCCCTATTTTAACGGTTATCATTCAAGAGTATTATTACCTGGTGACCACAGCCGAAAGCCATGTCCTTTGGGTTACTAAGGCAGATGGGGCAAATCTGTAAAAGGAGTATGCACGAATTAGACACGTTGGTTAAAGAACTATTATAATCCAGAGGAAAAAAAGAGAGCTGAATTTGGTCATGATAATTGAAAGAATTTACGCACCTGGTGTTCATATGTAGAGGTTGGAGCAGATGGAGATGCATCTGGAGAAACAGTGGACCCATATTGTGAACTTGAGCTTTGCTGAAAACTAGTTGCCCGAGATGCTTTTGATGCTGCCCCGTAACCTGGAGGCTTGTAATATGAACTTGTGTTTTGTTGAAAACTAGTTGCACGGGATGGTTTTGATGCCGCGCCATAAACTGGAGGAGGAAGAGGAAACCTCTCAACAGTATTTCCTTTCTGTCGACTAAATCACCGGAAAAGAAAAATGCATATACAAGTTGAAGATTAACTAAAACATACTCACACCTCCACATAATAACATGCATAGGGTGCAGAAAAATTTACCCCAACAAATTAAGCTCCATTGTGGCTTTGAATTGAGATGGAATCTCCATTAACGCCGCAAGTGCAAATTCTGTCTCTTTCCGAGTTTGGTTCACATTTTTCGACATGATCTCAGTAAAATTGACAAACTGAAGATCCAGACAATAAGTCAATACGAAGTAAAGCATAATACAAATATAAGTCCACTACCTTAATGCATATTTTCAAGTAACCAGAGGAGCACTAACCTGGAAATTGTCGAAGTCCCGAGAAGGAATGTTGTCGTCAAATTCTTTCATCATGTCCCAAGGACCATCTCCAACCCCAACCAAGATAATGGATAAAGGTAACTTACTGAAAAAGAAAAAAGGAGTATTACTTTACCGTTGCCAAAAATTGACAAACATAATCTACTCTAGAGTATAAAAGATTACCTAGCTTCAACGATTGCTTGAACTGTTTTTGCCTCCTGCGGACTTAACTGGCCATTGTGAGTGTCTACACTTCTAGTAACCTAATGAAGAATACAGAACAAACTCAATATCACAGCAGAACCTCCAGCATTACATATATTAGCTATCACAAATGTCCTTAAAAAAAATGAGCATCCTCAAATTAATATGCATCGAAAAAAGAGTGTTCTAGACTTCGATGTGCAAGTTCAAGATAAAAGGCGAAATCTTCACTCCTTGAGTACCATGATTTACTCCTTATAGGAGATAGCAACACCTTTCAAGCCCTATAGTGTAGAACGTTTAGCAATGTTAAAGTTAGCATACCTGTCCATCCGCTATAATGACTAAAACATGATATTGGCCTCCATTCTGCTCAACAACAGTCATGGCCATCTCGATAATTGGTGCAAATGATGTGGGACCTGCAGCAAAATAAAGCTATAAAAGTGGTACTTTGATACATACTTTTATGAGGAGAACAAATGTAGAATAGCCCCAGTTATGATATAACTGAAAAATAAGTTAAAATAGGCATCAAATACCTGCTAATTTCAGATTAGGAACAATTTCTCTGTATCGGCTTAAGACTTCCTCAAATCCATTGCAAGGGTTTCCATCAGGATAAAAACCGAATACATCTTGATCATGGGTTGATGCTGCAGAAAGACAGCTATATTTTCAGAATATGATTGATTGGGCAAGACATGTATATATTTCAGAATGAACCACAAGTTTATCAAGCCATACCATCTCCAAATCCAAAGCAGGGGATCAAGTTATCATCGTCAAAGGCTGATAAGGTTTTCCCAATAATAGATATTGCTTGCTCATAAGGATTCTGGCTATTTCCAATGTGATGCAAACTTCGACCATTGTAGGACCTCTTGCCTAAACAGGGAACAAACACAATATATTTTATTATATGTTCCTAGAACTCAATTTGCCAATTAGATGACAGAGGCAAAAGTAAACAGCCAAACCTGTCCATTCGTTGCTCTTGGTGAAATCAATCCCAACGATTAGGTTGGAGGACTCGAGCCCAGCGCGAGCAAGGGCTTCAGTTACCTAAATGAGATAAAATTACAATCTTTAAACTTATGAAATACGTATAAGTTATAACATGGTTGAAGACACTCAGAAAGAGAGAGATGTATCACTTCACTAGACAAATACAATGCAAACATGAGATTACATTTAAAAGAAGCTCTTATGATATGTAATTATTATGTATATAAACAGGTATAAACTAAAAAGTGATTCGAGTACAGAGCACCACATCTTTCCCACCACTCCTTCCAACCGTTAAAATTCTGATCGAGACTTCCAAGACTGCTCTCAGCCTCTCACTAAGTCACTATATACTGTTTTCGTGATGGCCCTGATATTTTTCCAATTCCAGATATTGATTGGTTCGTAATTTTCAAGTAATTGCCACAGTATCGTCATTCTTCTTCAACATAACATGTTTCAGATGAATCCGCCAGAGGCTCATAAAACTCCTCTATCTACAGAGTTCTTAAGTTGCATCAATGAGCACCAACTTCAATTATATTGGATATAAAAGTCAACCTAACCTAAATCATGATCCAGAAGTCCAGAACGTCTAAACACCCGATACAAATTAGTATGTCCACTATTTCATCTTCATGATATAATAAAATTAGTAGAAAAGCTCCACCCTTAGGCCAGTTACTATCAAAATTCAAAATCAAAACTATGCACGATAGCTAGCCTGATTCATCATTAAACTTGTCTAAGATAATTTTTTCCACTTCCTTTCATGATAGTTGTTGAGTACATAGGCCTAATGCTGCCCTCAGGATCTCTCAGACAAGGTCCATATATTATGACAGTCATACAAGTTTGTAGCACACAATAATACATTAGTAAACATCAAATAAAAGCCAACTGTAAAAGTTAGCAACAAATGCTAGCATACCTCTTCCAACGAATTATAGTTATCCGCAATCCTCGAGTACCGCCTTTCTAGCGTCTTCTTTGGAGCATGCGGTCGGGATTGAGGCCCGCTGCTCTGCTGAGGCGCATGGTACGGAGTACCATAAGAAGGGGCATTGTATTGATCAACCGACGGATACGCCGGATACGAATTCTGCGCCGGAGCAGGTGCAGGATAACTCTGAGCATATTGTGAATATGCTGCTTGATTGTCACTGTGACTCCATCCAGACCCTGAATCCGACCGTGCACCAGACGACTGCCTCCAACTCCCTCCGTCCCTCGAGCTACTAGAACTTTTGTTCCCCATCAAGCTAACTTATCTACAAATAGTTTTGACTAACTCTCAGCAGCAGAAAGGATAACCTCCTTTTTATTTATCTACTAAGCACCAAATATGTCAGGATCAGTATCAATAATCAATCCCCCCAAAGATCCAGACAGCAGAGAATCCAAGAAAGCTAAAAGAATCAAATTTTATCCAAAACCCAGAAACTAATTCACCTCTACTCAGTCAATTTCGTCGAAACCAACCACAGAGACCAGAGAGAATCTCAGAAAGCTAAACAGACCTAATTTTAACCAAAATTAGAAACTAATTCACCTCAACTCAATCTAGATTTCGTAGAAACCAACCACAGAGACCAGAGAGAATCTCAGAAAGCTAAACAGACCTAATTGTAACCAAAACCCACAAAGCAGAATCCTACTTTATAAGCTTTTATAACCAAATTCCTCAAAAGTAATTTAGTTCAAGGAAGCTACGCAATAAGACTTATCCACAATGTATAAACTATTTTAAACAATAAGAATTTATAATTGTTATTCAACTAAAAATTTGTTAATAAATATTGGTTCTGATGAGAAAATTCAATAAAGTGTGAACCAGTGAATCAAAATCAGGCTAATACCAATAACGATACGAAGACTTTATGGATGAAGACGAAACAAAAGCGGACTCAGTCACCGCTTGAGCCGACTAGAAGAAGACTCCTAAATCTTATCAACCAAGTAAATTCCTATCCATCAATTTTTCAGATAAATACGCCTCTATAAATCTCTATATATAAATATGATGATTGACTATTTATTTTTCTAGAAACTCAGAGATAATAAAACACGCAAACATGTGAATATACATACAAAATTTGCTAGAAAGCTGCAGAGATGAAACTACCCAGAAACTTCACACAAATAATTGTCCAGCCAGACTCAGTGTATAAATGAGAGAAACGTGATTTGTGAGGTTACTTGAAAAATTGAAATTGATTGAAATAAATGCAAGTCAAATACAGTCACCTGCAACAAAATCAAAATCAATCCACTACAAAATCCCTAAATAAACTCACTGGAGTTCAGTACACAAATTTGCTTACATTGACTGGGGATGATAATTAGAGTGAGAGATGTAGCTGAATCGTCGGCGAACCCAGGAAGCAGATGAAAAAGATGGGTGACTTTTGTGGAGTCTTTTTGTTTTGGGAGATTCGTTTTTTGAAAAAGGGGAAGAAAAGGGACTGTTTTGTAAATGATTTGTTATATTGGAAAGCTGGTGGAAGTTTCTTTTGGCTGATTGATTGGGGGAATTGGGGCTTTTTTGCGAAAGTGGGAAACAATTCATTCATTCAGAGTACAATAATGAATTATGTAAGTAAGACGACAATGGAGCAAATGGTATATTCTGGTTGTGAGTGTGACGTGTTTAATCTGTTAGATACTTAGATTAGATTAGTGAACTAATTTTAGGCGAAAATGACTCTCTTTGTGAAAAAAGTGGAATTGGATTAGCACGCACGTCAAATACTCTATCACAATCAATTACTAGTACTAAAATGAACCTTCTCGGAGTGTACCTTTTCTTTAGACTATTCCAATTTAAAAACTCATTATTTTCGATTTTTTTGTTTGTGTTCAAGTTTGCTAAGAAGTATGGGGATGTGGATACGTCAAAATTTAAAAAGATAAAATATAGGTACGTAATATATATGTATTTATATTATATTCGACATGCAATTTAAAATTTTTAAAATTTCATAGAATATACATAAGTAAATAAGAGAAATAGTCGTATAAATGACTTAAATCCATCAAATCATAACATCTATCGTCGCGATGTATCTTTTAGTTTGTTCGTTGACTTCAGATCGTACATTTTGCAATTATCGTGGATGAGAGCTACTATACAAGAAACGTATATGACTTCTATTAAGAAATGTAAATGCTTTAAAAAAATGTAAATGTTTAACCGGTGTATCACATCATCTAGGTGCTTTAGTGAATAAAACTTTTCAGTTGACATTACAATTTATAACTTACAAATCACAAGAATTGATCTACGCGCAAATTCATTTCTTATACAATTTCAACATGTAATTAAGAGTCACATTTCACATGGTAACTACCGTTACATTGCCTCATACAATTTTTTTGTCAAATACTAAAAACATTTTAAAATCAAATACTAAAAGTTTACGAAAAAAAAAAGAAAGAAGAAGAAATAACTCTGTAGTCAGTATACTCTAGCCAATAGCCAATAGCCAATATATTAAAGACTGACAATATGTTGTTTAGTGTTTGTGCAGACAGGGGATATTCCATCACGAGCACAGGACATTAGATGACATTCAGCATGTTAAGGGGCTAAAGGGATATCATTGTCAAGAGATATCATTGTCAAGTCATTCTCAGTCACAGAGAAATCGAGAGATCAACGAAAACCCCATCTCAAACCTCACTACTTTTCCTGGTTTTGGTTTGGCATGGGTCTCGCAGCTTTTGCACTGCCGACTGGTATTTGGTTCGTCTGCACGGAAGTGTGGCCTATGTTCATCAATCCTCCCCGCGAGCGTCAACCGTTGCTTGGCCGGCGAGGCGCCGGAAATCTTTTCCAGAGGGCTTGGAATTCGGTCCGGAGTCTTCGATCTTGAAGTTCCGTTGCTGATGTGAACAAAGGCTTGGGGAAGCACAGTGAGTCCAACTTCTAGCAAATCAGTCTATTGCATTGAGTTCAGGAACAATGTTTTGTTGAAATTAGGCTATGTAATCCTTGAATTTACAAAGATTTAAGAACCCTTGTTGCATGCATGGCTGAGGATATTGAGTTTGCTCAAAAAAAAAAAAGG